>CAIGRB010169404.1:60765-88600 GCA_903798255.1 Fraxinus quadrangulata | reverse complement strand
CGAATGAGTTGACTTAAATGTTTAACTTTCACTTAGATCTTCATTTCGAGTCAGATTTATAACGTATTGATTTTGACAATACTTGATTGATTTTAACATTGAACTATCACTACTCAAAATCAATTGTTAGAAACAATATTAATCTTGTTTGTTATGATCAAAACATTAAAGATGAAATCAATCATAGGTCAACAAATAAAGTTATATGTATCTCGTTATTACTTACGACCACGAATGATTTAAGATTCAGTCATATGTAATTTATATCTCACAATCACAACTCCTTGTGATTAATAAATTACTAAAATTTGAATTTACGGACTCTAATATTTAATTTAATTGAATAGTAATAATAATAGATTTGCCATAAAATTACATCAATTATACATTAAAAGTATTTATGTCCAAAATTGATTGAATCTAGAGTATAACATTTATATAAGTAATTTGTAGAGAATGAAGATTTTATTATAATATGGAAAAAGAATAAAAAGATTTTGTGTTTATTATGTGTCTAACTTAATCTTAAATACTATGAAGAGCTAAATATATATAGAGTAAACGTCCAAAACCCTAAAAGTAGAGTTATGTGTGAAATATGATGCTAAAATGCATTAACAAATGCAAAATCAAACTGGGATAAGCTACATGTTCTGTTTGTGCACGGATTTTTGGTTTCCTAATCCAATTTTGATGGGATTTTTTGCATTCTACTTCCTCTACAACATCAAGACTAGATTTTGGATGTTCCCTATATATGTTTAGCTATTCATTTTATTTTAGATTAAGTTAGAAAATCGAAAACTCAAAATCATTGTAATTCTTTTTTTATATTTTAGTGAAATCTCCATTCCCCTCCCAATTATTTTATTCTTGAGTCTGTGATCAATTATTTCATATTTTGTCATATTATTTTTTCGTCTATCATCATGGCTTTCGGGGGCTGACCAGTTTGATGAACAGGATGTTGAAGAAAGAAGAGGCCGAAGCTCGATTTTCAGTTGGATCTATATTTTTAGTTCAGTAGCAGGTCCATTGACTGTAGTTTCGATCTTGAATTACGTTCAAGATAACTTTAGTTGGAGTCTTAGATTTGGGATCCCAAGCCTTTCAATAGCAGTTTCATTGGCCATATTCTTGTTCGGAACTATATCTTATCGATATACAACCAAAGTCGAGGAGAATCACCTACTCTAGAGGATTAGTCGCGTGTTTGTCAAAGCAGCTATAAATCGGAGGACCAAATCTTCCACCTGTGTTTACAATGTAGAATGGCAAGAAGCAGTGCCTCAACTATGTTCCCAACAATTCAAGCAAGAACCAGTGCCTCAACAACTCCCAAGTTTCTGCCATTTCCAATGCTCAACCATCCGTAGGCACCATTGAAAATAAGTTTTAAAACTTTCAAATTGAAAATTTAATTTATATGGTGCTTTTGAATGGAAATGTTTTTTCCTCCAAATTTCCTACTTTGTGCTGTTTGCTTGACAATTTTTTCCAAAATTTTTTTTCCTACTTTTAATCACATGATCATATTTTCGGTGAAAACAAGAAAAATATTTTCTTTATGGGGAGGTGGTTTTTATTTTTTAGGTAATTCACTTTCTCTCATCCACCCACAAATAAAAAAATGGATAAATATAATATTTTTTAGGTGGAAAACTAAATCAATCAAATCATTTAATTAATAATTTCTATACAAATAACTTATAGACAATTGAATTGTTTAAAATTATTTTTTTCCATACAAATTCTATATTCACAATCAAACGTACAGTTAGTTTTCTTGTAATTTAATTTATCAGTTTTTCTTATTTAAATTTTCAAATTCAATAAAAAATTTAATCTCATTATTTTATTTGTAACATATATTTAATTTGGTCAATTTTTATTGTGAGTATTGAATATTTCCACTATAAAAAGAAGTGGATTTCCCATTGTTTTATACACAACAAAACAAAACTTGAAAATGCTCTCTAGTTATCTCATATTATCTTCTTATAATTTGGCAATTGATAAGGCTTGTTATATCTCTCCCCGTGGTCGTGCTCATGGAAGGAGAACCGACTATGAGTTATAAGGATTTATCTTGAAGTCGTGCAATGCCAAAAGTACCTTACACGAAGGGGAGACCACACGACTTTTGGACAACGTTTATCGCGACTCTCTTATGCCAATTTTTCTAACTCTATTCTCATACTTATATTATTTGATTCATGCTTATAGTTGATATTTTATTACACAAATCACGTAATTTTTACAACAATCTAAAGTAGTGTGGGTGATTTGAGTAATAATAAATTGTGGTAGTTGTTAATATAATCATTATTATTATACTTCAATTTTTATTTGATTCTATTAAATTTTTTTAGATACTTTTATAATTTCCATTTTGAAACTTATTGCACAAATTTTGAATTCTGGGAGCAAATAGAAATTTTATTGATTAAATATTGCACTTTCTAAATTGTTTCAATATTTTAATTTTAAGTACGTATTCCATTTTGATAAATTAGTGGAAAGTTTTGAAATATATATTATTTACTTGATTGCTGATCGAGTCAATAAAGTAAACGTTTTTAATTTTTAAAACATTTTCGGAATTGAAGCATATATTATTACATGTCAATTGTTTTGATTAATTGCTGATAAAGTCAACTTAAAATAAATGGTTTTAACTCTTTAAAACATTTCCAGAATTGAAGCTGCTGATCAAGTCAATTGAAAAAGTAAAACGTTCACTGCATTGTTAATATAAAATTAATTGTGATTATTGCATTTGAAACTTCAATATTCATTTAATCTCTTATATTATTACTTCTAATATTTGTTGTTAGAGAATTAATATAGTCAAGTTTTAAATGTTTGACTTAAATGAAAATTTTATTGTTGGTGTTATACATATATATTGTTTAGATTTAATTGCAAAATATAAATTGGTCTACGGTTACTCTCTTTGCCTTAGTAATTCATAGTGTAAGAATCACATCTCATTAAGATACTAATAGAGTAAAATCGAAAAATTTTGATGGAAAATTTTTAAAAGATGGAAAAAAAGGAAATATTGGTTGACCGTTCTAGGGTTAACTATAAAAGAAGATAATGAATGTAGAAAGTCTACCTCATGGTATAACCTAGAAAAATTTGAATTCCAGTGTCATGGTCGAATTTTAAGTACTCTTTCTGATAGACTATATGATATTTATCCAAAATATCATGAGTGCTAAAGAACTTTGAAAAACTTTAGAGGAAGAATATGGAATTGATTATGCTAGAGTCTATAGATTTAATGCGTCAACCTTCAACAAATATGTTCCATAAATTTCAAGTTTTACTACTACATGTACAAGGGTCAAGTTTTAGTGAGGACTATAAGGTTTCATTCCTTATAGATAAACTTCAACCTTCTTCGTTGGATTTTGCTAAAGGTCTTAGACCAAGTATTCAGTGGTTTGAGAATAGAAGAGCATCATAGAAATTGTTTCAACAAAGTAAATGAATTACATACTAAAGCAAACTTGGTAGAAAATTCAAAAACCCCTACTAGCTCCTCAAAGCAATTTAGGTCTTGAGGTAATAAGTTTAAGAATAACTTTCAACGTATAGAAAACATTTCTAACCTAAAAATAATTACGCTAAGAATAAGAAAGGCAAAGAGAAGGAGCAAGGGCCACGTATGTATGTGGAATAACCAATCATCTCACTCGAGATTGCTACTATAAAAGTATTAAGGAGTACAAGATTAGGGACAAATTTCAAAAGGATCAAGTAAACATGCTGAAAGATGGTGAACATTCCACTAGGTGTGAATCATCAACCTCTTTAGTCAGTTTTACTTATACTAGTAATGAATTGTGGTTAGATTCTAGAGCAAATGTTCATGTTTGTTTTGATAAGAGTTCGTTTAAATCTTATTAGACTTCAAACAGATGAAGCGTAACTTTGGGAAATGACTCCATTGCTTCTATATTGGGAATTGGAAGTGCCAGGCTTAAGATACTCATGGGAAGAGTTTAATTTTAGATCAAGTTCACCATGTTCCCGAAGTTAGAAGAAATTTAATTTGGGTCATTTTTAGTTCAACAAGGTTTTAAATTAAGATGTCTTCTGGTAAGAGTTTAATTTTAGATCAAATTCGTCATGTTCCTGAAGTTAGAAGAATTTTAGTTAGTGTATCATTTTTAGTTCAACAAGGTTTTAAACTTGTAATGGAGTCAAATAAGGTAGTTATAACAAAAAAAAAAAAAAAAAACGATGTTTTTGTTGGGAAAAGTTATATTAGTGGCGGATTGTTTAAACTGAATATTATTGAAAATCTTTATCATGATTCTTCCATGGTTCTTCATATTGAAGTTAGTTGTTTGTGGCATGAAAGATTGGGTCATGTTAGTAATATGAAGATCAAGAAACTTACGAATCTAGATTCCAAAATCTCAAGTTGGTAATAATAAGTATGAAATTTGTGTACATGACAAACAAACTAAGTGGCCTTTTAAATTTGTTAGAGGGATACAAACCTCTTAGGATTGATTCACAGTGATATTTGTGATTCTAATATATCCCCAACACAAGAGGATAATAGGTATTTTGTAACTGTTATAGATGACTATTCTAAGTATTGATATATTTAGTTATTGAAAACGAAGGACGAAGTCTATGATAAGTTCAAAATCTATAAAGGTCCGATAGAGGAGGAGAATATATTGGAAAAAATCTTAAGGACTACTGTGAGTATAATGGCATAATACACAATGTGACACCTCCTTATTCACGACAATTCAATAGTATTGGAGAAAAGAATGCTATGGTAATAAGTTTTGGAACACCTAAAAACTTATGCGGTTAACTTCTTGTTACATATTGAATCGAATAACTGTTAAGGACAATATTAAAACTCCATATGAGTTATGGAAAAAGAGATTCCCTAGGTTAAATTTTCTAAAAGTATGTGAGTGTTTGGCTAAGGTAATTATACCTGATCCTAAATTTTCATAGGATATGCTCAAAATAGTAGCGCAAATAGGTTCTTGATTGTAAATTCCGAAGTAAGTGACATTACAAATAATACTATCATTGAAGCTACATATGCTACTTATTTTGAAGATTTTTTTCCATTTAAGATACAGTCGACTTCTAGAAAGTGTTTTTAAATAGTACTCCATCTAGTTCATTATTAGAAGGTGAAGTTGAACATGAACATATGAGGCGTAAAAAGACTAGGAAATAAAAATCATTTGAAGAAGAATTCTTTTTATATCTAGTTGAAGGTGAACCTAAAACTTATAAAGATGCTATGGTCTCTACAGATGCACCTAAATAGAAAAAATCTATCAATGATGACTATGAGTCAATTATACAAAATAATACTTGAGATTTATGTGATTTACCTCAAGGCAGTAAGGCAATATGATGTAAGTGGGTATTTAAAAAGAAGCTAAAACCTGATGGAAGTATGGATAAATATAAAGTTAGATTAGTGGCTTAAAGATTCACTAAAAAAGAAAGAGTTGATTATTTTACATATTCTCATGTGCGAGAATAACTACTATTAGGACATTATTAGCATTAACTATTATTCATAAAATGATCATTTATCAATATTAAAACTCCATACAAGCTATGAAAAAAGAGGTTTCCTAGGTTAAATTTTCTAAAAGTGTGGGGGTGTTTATCAAAGGTAATTATACATGATCCTAAATTTCATAGGACACTCAAAATAGTAGCGCAAATAGGTTCTTGATTGTAAATTCCGAACGAAGTGACATTACAAATAATACTATCATTGAAGCTAGAGATGCTACTTATTTTGAAGATTTGTTTCCATTTAAGACTAGAATTTCAAGTGAACCATCGATTTCTAAGAAAGTGTTTTTAAATAGTACTCCATCTAGTTCATCTTTGGAAGGTGAAGTTGAACATGAACATGGGGGGAGTAAAAAGACTAGGAAAGAAAAATCATTTGAAGAATAATAATTTTTATATATAGTTGAAGGTGAACCTAAAACTTATAAAGATGCTATGGTCTCTACTAATGCACCTTAATAGAAAAAATCTATCAATGATGGCAATGAGTCAATTTACAAAATAATACTTGGGTGTTATGTGATTTACCTCAATGTAGTAAGGCAATATGATGTAAGTGGGTATTTAAAAAGAAGTTAAAACCTGATGGAAGTATAGATAAGTATAAAGTTAGATTAGTGGCTAAACGATTCACTCAAAAAGGAGTTGATTATTTTGATACATATTCTCATGTTGCGAGAATAACTACTATTAGGACATTATTAGCATTAACTATTATTCATAAAATGATCATTCATCAATATTAAAACTCCATATGAGCTATGGAAAAAGAGATTTCCTAGGTTAAATTTTCTAAAAGTGTGGGGGTGTTTGTAAAAGATAATTATACTTGATCCTAAATTTTTGTAGGATATGCTCAAAATAGTAGCGCAAATAGGTTCTTGATTGTAAATTCCGAAGTAAGTGACATTACAAATAATACTATCATTGAAGCTATAGATGATACTTATTTTGAAGATTTTTTCCATTTAAGACTAGAATTTCAAGTGAACCATCGACTTCTAAGAAAGTAATTTTAAATAGTACTCCATCTACTTCATCTTTAGAAGATGAAGTTGAACATGAACATAGGAGGAGTAAAAATACTAGGAAAGAAAAATCATTTGAAGAAGAATTCTTTTTATATCTAGTTGAAGGTGAACCTAAAACTTATAAAGATGCTATGGTCTACAGATGCACCTTAATAGAAAAAATCTATCAATGATGACTATGAGTCAATTATACAAAATAATACTTGAATTTTATGTGATTTACCCCAAGGTAGTAAGGTAATAGGATGTAAGTGGGTATTTAAAAAGAAGTTAAAACCTGATGGAAGTATAGATAAATATAAAGTTAGATTAGTGGTTAAAGGATTCACTCAAAAATAAGGAGTTGATTATTTTGATACATATTCCCTTGTTGCAAGAATAACTATATTAGAACATTATTAGCATTAACTATTATTCATAAAATTATCATTCATCAAATGGACGTTAAGACTACATTTTTGAATGGTAATTTAGATAAAGAAATATATAGAACAATTACAAGATTTAAAGTCAAATGACAAGAATATAGAGTATGTAAATTAATGAAGTCATTATATAGATTAAAGCAAACTCTTATATAGTGACATGAGAAGTTCAAAAGAGTTATACTAAATTATGGATTTAAAATTAATGCACATGATAAGTTTGTATTTCAAAGCAGATAACAACGACATGTGATACTTTGTTTATATGTAGATGACATATTAATATTTGGGACAAATTTAGGATTTGTTAATGATATGAAAAGTTATTTGTCAAAGAACTTTGAAATGAAAGATTTGGGAGAAGCTCATACAATTTTAGGAATGAAGTTGAGGAAAACATTTTGAAGGAATTTCACTAAATTAGTCTAATGCTATTAAAAAGACGTTGGAAAAGTTTGGGCATTATGATAATAAGCCATTTTCCACTCCATATGATTCAAATGTGGGCTTGAAGAAAAATTTAGCTGAACCAATTTCACAATTTGAGTATTCTCAAATTATTTGATCTTTATTATACATAACAAATAGGACAAGACCTGATATAGTTTTTGCCATTGGGAGACTTAGTAGATATACTAACAATTCAAGTAAAGAAAATTGGAACGCTCTAGAGAGTGTACTTAAATATCTCCGAAGTACATTAGATTATTCTATAAATTATAGAAGTTCTTCAAATGTTATTGAAGGATTTAGCAATGCAAACTGGATAACTCATAATGTAGATATTAAGTCTACTACTAGATGTGTTCATGCTAGGTGGTGCATCCATATCTTGGGGCTCAAAATGAAAAACAATTATATCTAGAAGTACTTTAGAGTCGAAGTTAATAGCATTGGATACAACATGAATTAAAACTGAGTGACTTAGAGATTTATTAATAGATAGACCATTAATAAGTAAGCCAATTCTAGCTATTTCAATACATTATGACTGTAAAGTAGTAATAGAGCTTCTAAATCAATCTCACTTAAATAAGAAAATGAATAGACATATTCAAGGAGGAGTTAAAGTCAATTAAGGCTTTAATAGCAATGTGATTTCTCTCAATTTTGTAAGTGTAAAAAGAAATTATCAGACAACTTAACTAAAGCTTTACTGAAAAAGGGGAGTTAATAAATAATCAAGAGGGATGGGCTTAAGCTCATAAGTGAGACACCTCCGAGAATAACACAACATTTGTGATTAGAGATCCCATGAAGAAGGTTCAATGTGGTAGCAGCAACCCGCACTGCATGACTCGTAATAACACTATATTATTGGTGCTCATCCCTATGGTAATAGTGCTATGATTGTGATGTTAGGAACGGCTTAACCCTAAATGAGTACCGAGACGGGAATTCTCATGAGATGCTGATCAACGCACCCTTGGTGGACTCTCTTATGTAAGAGTTGTCATGAAGCCAAGACTATGAGATTTGGCTATTCCCTAGAGACTCTTACTAAAATTAAGATGAGAGGGCATTGCCATTAACAGCGCTACCCACTATGAACTGAACCTAAATCGATATTGTATGTGAAACAATTGAAGTTTGATCAAATAGACCTAATTCAAGGCTTAGTCCATTATGACTCTCTCATATAGAAATCGTTATCACTGAGTGAGGTTCAAGTCCAAAGACACATACACCTATTACACAGTATAATATTGTCACTATATGCATATATATAATTATATTGAAAGTTTAAAAACTTGTGGGGGATTGTTGAAAATAAGTTTTAAAACATTCAATTGGAAAATTAAAATTTTAGTTTTCTTGTAATTTAATTTTTCATTTATTCTTATTTTAATTTTCAGATTCAATACAAATTTTAATCTTATTATTTTATTTGTAACATATATTTAATTTGATTAATTTTCATTATGAGAGTGTTGAATTTTTCCACTATAAAGGGGAGTGTATTTCTCATTGTCTTATACACAAGAAAACAAAACTTGAAAACAATCTTCTTATAATTTTGCAATTGATAATGGATTATTCTATCTCTTCTTGTGGTCGTGCTCATAGAAGGAGAACAGACTGCTAACTATAAGAATTTTATCTTGGAGCCGTGCAATGCCATAAGTACCCGCACGAAGGGGAGACTAAACGACTTTAGGACAACTTTTATCGCGACTCTCTTAGGCCAGCATTTCTAACTCTATTCTCATAATAATATTAGTTGATTCATACTTATAGTTGATAATTTATTTCAGAAATCACATAATTTTCACAAATTGATTCAATTTTTGATACAAGACAAAAAGGGCTCAATTTGTAACCTAATAAGGCGACTATAAATAGACTTTTTCTATTCTTTTGAGATGGACACAATCTTGGGAGCAAAAACATAATTTTATCTATAGAAACTCAATATTTTTGGCACCAATTTGGGATTTTAAAGCAGAAAAACATATTTTGCCAAAAGATTTG
The DNA here is from genome assembly GCA_903798255.1 of Fraxinus quadrangulata. Classification (NCBI taxonomy): domain Eukaryota; kingdom Viridiplantae; phylum Streptophyta; class Magnoliopsida; order Lamiales; family Oleaceae; genus Fraxinus; species Fraxinus quadrangulata. Next base: position 79,089 of record CAIGRB010169404.1, on the reverse strand, counting down.
CAATATTCAAAGAGGCTGAAGATCCATTGTTAGGATTTGTAGGGTAAAGATCAACAATTGCTCGCATTTCTTTTCTATTTTCATTGAACCCGGTAATGTACTTGATCTTTTCTTTGTATTTTTCTACAATTACGAAAAATAAATTCTTTAATTGATAGAATGAACGATATAGCTTAGGTTATTGATGTTAAATTAAATCAAAGATTTCATGTTCATATTTATGTTTGTTAATTGCTTATTATGTGCTTGATTTAATTCAAATTTTTTATCACCAATTGATGAATTTATGGACAATATAAATATTGGGAAATGATATATCTGTGTAACTCGTGCAATATAGGTTATGCAATATTAATTGAGTTTCTGCGATTAATATGTTTGGATTTTGTTACTTGTACATAATGGATTATATAATATAATGTGGAGGGAAAAGATTGAATGAACAAAGTTAGTTGTATTTTAAACTGGCAAATGATAGTGTCATGTGACATTATGTAATCTATTATATAAATCTTGATATACATATAGCAAAATCCAGTATGTTTGTGTATCAAAATTTATATAGAGATATAGTAAATTTGTACATGTAATAGGGCTAGTTTCAGTCGAGAGAGATCAATAGTTAAATTGGATAATTCCATTTTTAATACACATAAGAGCGTTTTGAAGAGACTCTATTTTATAAAAAGTATCTTATGCATTATACAGAGTATTTTTAAATTTAAAGAATTCGGAATTTTTATACATTCCAATGATACTCTCTATCTTGACTCTTCATTTTGCTTTTCTAAATAAATAGTTATTGATTTCTCCTAATATTTTATTTAACATAATTCTTTATATATTAATAGCAAATCAATTTAAATACAATTTGAATAGTTTAAAAAGTAGAGTACTAAAACCTGTAACTTATTAAAGACGATTATTGTACATTAAGAATATAAAGCATCTTATGTTTAAAAGTGCATATCTAAATACAAAATACTCTTTATTTAGAGAGACTATTTAAATATAAGATGTTCTCTATTTTAAACATAAGATACTCTTTAGTCAACACTTAAAATTATGCATCAATAAGCTTTTAAATTAACATTTTAAAATAAAGAGTGAGTTTAACTCCCTAAATTAAGTGAGCTCATTTATGCAAGTGAAACACTGAAATCCAAAATCCAGTAATCCTTCTAATCATTTCATTGAAGAACTCTTCAGACCTCACCATGTTAAACCTGATTCTCCCAATGTTTGGTGCACCATCACAACTTTCCAATCTCCAGTCCAAATTGAGGCATTTTTTAACAAGAGAAAACAACTCACACCACAACAAAAGAAGAATATTAATACATTGTGGTACAAAACTCGTCCATTAGATGCAGTCATCACTTCAATCTTAGGCCGACGTAGTATGCTCTATTTGTTTCTCAAGCATGGTTTCTGAAAGTTTCCATCCACTGTGAAGGCTAGGCCCAAAGTTTAGTATAGGTAGTGCCTACACTTGAGTTAAGGTGGCTCTGTCCCTATATTTAATGAAATCCACAACTTTTCAACCAAATGTGACATTTATAGTTTCAAATCTGGATATACACTTTAAGTGTGACCTAAGACATGAATATTTTGAAAAATTTTGTTTAATGCCAAGATTGCCATTATGTTGTGTCATTGTGACATATATGAAGTTGTGGAATTGTAACTTGAAAATTCGTAATACCTTATGTGTCTATTGTTGGCATGAGTTGAGGAAAGATTATAATACAAGGAAAGATTGGAGGAATTACAGGGAATGGGATAGAAAGAAAATTTATCCTTGCGCAGTAGCTTGATTGTAGGAATAAATTATGTACATACTAGAATATGAATTATTCTCCTCCCTATAGATGTGTAGCACACAGTTGTAATTAAACAACAAGAAAGATAGAGATTTTTCATACTCTAACATGGTATTAGACCCATGTCCTAAGCACTATCATACCATCAAACCATAATCCTTGCCTTACCTCTCCAACTATGTCAGACTCTGATACAAAACAACAAATATGTGTATCTCAGTCTGATTCCATCTTATCTGAACTCACAACAAAAATGACTGAAGCCTTTACTAAGATCTAAAATACCTACCCTGACCACCGAACCTTCCGCTGCTCCGATTGGCATCAAATTGGATGGTACCAACTTTGCCCTTTGGTCCCAAGTTGTTGAGATGTATATCTCTGGCAAAGACAAGTTGGGATATATCAATGGAGATATTCCACAACCACCTTCGATGGATCCATCCTTTGGCAAATGGCGCACAAACAATGCCATTGTATAAAGTTGGCTAATTAACTCCATGGATCCCTCATTAATAGGGAATTTTATACAGTTTCCTACTGCCATGTTGGTGTGGGACTCCATTGCTACCACTTACTTTGATGGAAGTGACACGTCTCAGGTTTATGATCTTAGACGCCATGTGACAAAGCTTAAACAAGCTGGAGGCTCTCTTGAAAAAGACTACAATGTCCTTCAGGGATTATGGCGTGAGATTGACTTTCGACGTCCTAATCCTATGGAGTTTGCAGGTGATATTAAGAAATATAATGATATCCTTCAAGAAGAATGGGTGTATGTTTTCTTGGATGGCCTTGACGATCGACTAGACAAAATTCGAAATGATGTGCTGCAGCTTCGCCCATTCCTTTCCGTAGAGCAAGCCTATGCTCATGTTCACCGCGAAGCAACTCGCTAGGCTGTTATGATCAGTGGTAGTGTAGATGTTGTTCCTGGTTCTATTCTCACCATCAAAGGACTTAGATTGGGTCCTTCTGACCAACCTACTACCTTGCACAATGAGAAATAGAAATCTCGTACATCATCAGAAGGCTAGAAATGTACCTATTGAGGCAATCAAAAGCATACTCATGAAAACTGCTTTAAATTGAATGGGTATCCAGACTTGTGAAATGATCTCCATGCTAAAAAAGCATTGTGACATGGGAAATAAAGATGTAGGTCCTGGTAAGGCAGCTGTAGTCATTGCTGAGCCTCATCTATCCTTGACACCCTAGATCACACATGTCTCGAAGTCAGGTAACTGTAGTTGTGTCTATTATAATTCATCTAATGATGCTAATCGTGGTACGTTGCTGCTGGACTCCGGGGCCACTGACCACATGACGTTCTCCGCTAAGGATTTCACACACACTTCATTATCGAGACATGCAAATATCGCCAATGCTAATGGTGTTATCTCTCCTGTTACTGATGCTGGAACTGTGACATTATCACCTACTTTACAATTGCATAATAAATTACTTGTTCCATCATTATCTCATAAGCTCCTCTCTGTGAGCCAAGTAATTTCTGATCTTAATTGTATGGTACTAATGTACCCTGACTTTTGCCTTCTCCAGGACATTCTCCCCAAGGAGATCATTGGGCGTGGTACTAACAGAGTAGGGCTCTATTATATAGAAGATTTTAGTATGGGTCAAGCACATCACATGCAGCATTCTCTCGATATCAAAGAAAATGAGATTTGGCCTTGGCACTGTCGATTGGGACATCCATCCTTCAACTACATGAAACGCTTGTTTCCGAATTTATTTTCTTAGTTGACTCATTTTAATTTTCAATGTGAAACTTGCATATTGGCAAAAAGTCATAGGGTATCTTATCCCTTAAGCTTAAATAAGAAAGGTACTCCTTTTGCCTTGATCCACTCCAATGTGTGGTGTCCTTCCCCAATTACTACGGTATTCGGGTTCAAACGAATCGCGGTATTTGTTGATAATTGTACCCACACGACTTGGCTCTATTTGGTAAAACGTAAAGATGAAGTATTGGATATGTTTAAGTCATTTCATGTAATGGTGAAAAGATAATTTTCATCTAAAGTTCAAGTGCTTCGATCGGACAATGGTGGTGAATATATTAATCACCAATTTCGTGATTATTTTCAGTAACATGGGATTATTCATGAGACTTCATGCCCCCAGAGCCCTCAACAAAATGGTATTGTTGAGCGAAAAAATAGACATGTTCTTGAAACTGCTCGAGCTCTCTTAATTGCTGCCCATGCTCCTAATAGGTATTGGGCAGATGTAGTTACCACAATTGTACATCTCATAAATCGAATGCCCTCTAAGGTGTTGGATTTCCAAATGCCATTATAGGCCATCTCTACATATACCCCTGTGCCCACTGTATTAATGCTTCCACCTCGTGTGTTTAGGTGCATAGCTTATGTCCATCTTCATAAGAACCAGCAGACTATGCTTGATTCTTGTGTCCCTATAGGTGCTTATTTTTGGGTTATGCAGTTCATCAAAAAGGTTATAGATACTACGATCCCTCTTCTAATCGTACCAATGTTACCATGGATATCACTTTTATGGAAACTGAAACCTTCTTTCCACCCAATTCTCATCTTCAGTGGGAGACTGGACACGAAGAACCGAATTGGATGAAATTAGATTGATCGGGCTTATCTGAAGCACATTTCGAACCAATGCAATCAGAATATGTTCATCTGGCTCCTGAACACCATGAAGTTGATCATGATGAAGCAATCCATTCAAAACATATCCATTCGGATCCTTCAATTCATGTACACCATGAAGCTGACCACGAAGCTGCAATCTCTTCTCCCTCTACAGTACCCGAAGACACAACTCTTGAGAATGATCCTGAGGTAAATTCGTTTAACATAAATATCACAAAATCTCCTACTAGTTATATATTACCTTACAGGCACAATCGTGGCAAGCCTCCAAGCCGTTATTCACCAGACACTGAGGAAAGAAGATCAAGATACCCATTGCCAACTATGTATCCATAAAGGGATTGACTGAACCTCTCAAGACCTTTGTGCATAACATTTTTGTTTGTCATGTTCCAACAGTGGTGGAGGAAGCCTTGGAAGATGCGAAGTGAACTCAAGCAATTAAAGATGAAATGGAAGCATTAATGAAGAACAAGATATGGAGCCTAGTGCCATTACCGGAAGGAAAGAAAACAGTTGGTTGTTAGTGGGTGTTTTCCATCAAACAAAAAGCTGACGGATCTATAGAAAGATACAAGGCAAGACTCGTGACAAAAGGGTATACTCGAACATATGGTATAGACTATCAAGAAACTTTCTCACCAGTAGCTAAACTAAATACCATTAGAGTATTGTTATCTATTGCAGCGAACTTAGATTAGCCACTCCACCAGTTTGATGTGAAAAATGCCTTTCTTCACGGCGATCTTGAAGAAGAGGTTTGTATGGACATTCCACCAGGTTACTCATTGATCACAGGAACTAATGAGGTGTGCAAATTACAGCGAGCCTTATATGGATTAAAGCAGTCGCCGCGGGCATGGTTTAGGCGATTTAACTTGGTAATGAAGAAGTATGGCTTCCAACAAAGCAACGTGGATCATATTTTATTTCTCAAAAACCAGCAGGTCAAGATAACAACTTTAATTATCTATGTCGATGATATGATCATTACAGGAGATTATAGTGAAAAAATATCACGGCTTAAAAGGCAAGGCTAGTGAATTTGAAATGAAAGATCTAGGTGGACTCAAGTATTTTCTGGGAATAGAGGTTGCCATATCAAACCAAGGAATTTTTATGTGTCTAAGAAAATATGTACTAGATTTACTATCTGAGGTTGGATTGTTGGAGTGCAAACCAGTGGATACCCCAATTGTACAGAATCACAAGCTCGAAGTTATTCGAACCAGAAACCAACTGATAAAGGAAGATACCAACGATTAGTTGGAAAACTAATTTATCTCTCTCATACTCGTCCAGATATTGCATATGCCATGAGCATAGTGAGTAATTTATGCATTGTCCAAGTGAGGAACACATGGAGGCCGTAACTCGAATACTAAAGTACTTGAAGTTCTCTCTAGGGAAAGGGCTCATGTTTTCTAAGAATGACCATTTGGGAGTAGATGGCTATACAGATGCAGACTGGGCTGGGAACATCACAGACCGTAAGTCAACTTCAGGGTATTTCATGTTTGTTGGTGGAAATCTTGTTACATGGAGAAGTAAGAAACAAAAGATGGTGGCACTCTCTAGTGCAGAAGCAGAATTTCGTGGGATGGCCAAGGGTTTATGTGAGCTCCTTTGGCTGAAAAGATTGCTAACCGTGATTGGTTTTACCCCCAAATCCGAAATGAATCTCTTTTGTAAGAATAAAGTTGTCATAGATATTGTGCACAATCCAGTTCAACATGTTCGAACTAAACATGTGGAGGTAGATTGACACTTCATCAAACATAACCTAGAGACCAAGACAATCTGGTTCCCATTTGTCAAGTCTGAGGACCAACTAGTAGATATACTTACCAAAGCTGTGTCCAACAAAGATTTCTACAACTCACTGGTCAAGTTGCGCATAACGGATCCGTATGCATCAACTTGAGGGAGAGTGCTGGCGTAAGTTGAGGAAAGATTATAATACAAGGAAAGATTGGAGGAATTACAGGGAATGGGATAGAAAGAAAATTTGTCCTTGCACAGTAGCTTGATTGTAGGAATAAATTCTGTACATACTAGAATAGGAATTATTCTCCTCCTTATAAATGTGTAGCACACGGTTGTAATCAAACAACAAGAAAGACAGATTTTTCATACTCTGACATCTATGACATACTTTTTTCTTAATAACAAATTGTTGCACTCATCAAGGACATTTCCGTTTCTTTAGGCCAACTTAAATAACCTGGGGCCAATTTTAGAAAAATTACCTCGAATTTTATATTGAACTTTCAATTTCATAAATCAGGGACTATGAATTTTCTTTCTAAAAACATGTGCAGCCCACCCTAAACCTCCTACAATCCTCCCAGTCCCAACCCCAACGATTGATGGTTTCAAAATTTCTATTATTCCTCTTAATAGTGGCTTCTCTTCCGATTTCAACACCACCCCCACCTTCTCTTACCCAAAAACACTTTGCTCTTTCTCAGAATTTTTGGCCTACTCTCCATCGCCGACTGTGATCGAACAAAAGCGCCACCTCCTCCTCCACCGTACTCCAAAATCTGATTAATGATGAAAAGCTTCAGGAAAGTGGCCCGTTTAATAATGTTCAGTAATTTCACAATTTATCACTGAAGCTTCGAGTTTGTCTAATGCATTTCACATATGGGGCCTTAAGTGAGTGAAAGGATGTGAAGTAAGTTAGGCCTTAAGTGAGTGAAAGGATGTGAAGTAAGTTAGACTTCAATCTTTTAGGAAGAAAACCTGTGCCAACCTCAACGAACGAGAAAAAAAAATTACAGTACATGAACAATTAAATATAATTTCATTGAGTACTATGATGTTTACTATGAGAGATCCATTCTCCAAAAACTACACTAATCACAAATTGTTAATAGGTTGAGTCGAGCTCGGTTCACCAAGCTAGCTGCTCGTGCAAGCTTTGGAGCTAGCCAAGCATGAGCTAGCTCGTTTCAAAAAAGGTTGGTGGGGCGCACGTCCCACCCATGGACAAGCTGGTGGAGCAAGTGCCCCCACCAACCTTTTCTAAAATTAAATTAAATTTCTTTTAAAAGCTATTTTTTTCTCAGGTCTAAAAAATAGTTGAAATCTTGGCTAGTAAAATCAATAAATCATGGATTGAAGTATTTAAATTATCGAAAAATTGGTTAAGATTCTCCTCATTTTTATAGTGTAATCCATTTGAAATACAACAATGCAATATAGAAAACATGTGTTAAACACCAGTGATAAGTTTCCTATTGATTTATGACTGACTAGGGCCTAGGAGTCAAAGTAACACAACATATTAGGCCACAATATAATTTTACAAAAAAAAAAAAAAAAAAAAAAAAAAAAAAAAATAAATTAAAAATATTTAGAAGAAAAAGAAGAACAATCTGAGACAAGTGATTTTCATTCTTTTCTTAAGATAAAATTGCCCCGCAATGGTGTTCACGGTTCATGGCACTTGTCTCCCAAGATACAACATATTCAAATACTGGTAGAAGCACTTCAAACCACAAGTTACGACGAACTTTTAACGGAGTTTCTCTCTACAAAGAAGAAAATGATTTTTGATGATTTGTGAAGTGATTTGTAAGAGTTTTAATGCAATGCTAAATACAAACATGATATGGGATGCAAAAGAAACATCCAAGGGATCCTATATATAGAGGATGAGGGGTCGTAAATGAAACGTCGCGCCCCAAGTTCAACAACACTTGCCTAAGGTCGCACCATTCACTAGTCGCTAGCCTGTCGCCATCGCCTCGCTTCAGCGATAAAAACAGAAACTTTCTCGCTAGCTTGTCGCTGGGCTGTTACTCGAGCCCACCTTTGGACTACAATTTCTCATTCATTCGGAATTGGTTTTGAGATTCCAAATATACCACGACGATTTACTCGATGAGTAGAACAAGTTGGTCTATTTACATTTGTAATTTGACCATCGGATCAAATTCGAACATTTGATCGAAATTGATACGAAAGTTACTTTTTCAAGTTTTTAGTTTTGACACTTAACCAAATTTTCAATCTTCTAAATTGATTTTCGACACTATTACGTGTGAATAAACAAATATTTTGGGCCACTATTATGCGTGTTCCCTTCTCAATTATGCATGAAGAAACAAATAAATAAATATTGAATTCGTGCACAGAATTAAGAGGCAAAATAATATAATGCATACGTATAAAAAATTCACGTCACAAAATTAATTTTGATGCACGTGACAGATGATTATGTTTATGAAAATTACTACTTTCACTAGAATTTGAAAAAGCTTTAGTACTGATAACATCTATAAGAAGAGACAAAAAGAGAATAAAAGTCGATAGACTTGTGTGTATTTTATTGAAAATCAAAATCCCATATTTATAAAGAAGGATTAGGGATACAATAGTATTAATTTCTAGGGTTGTAGATGTACAATTGTCATTCACTAATAAAGTTACAATTTACAATATTCACTTTTGAATGACACATTACAAAATATCTTCTTTATTAAAACCTTATTTGATAAAAATCTAATAGAACAAAAAAAACCTAATGAAGGAAAAAGAGTATAGTTATGTTAGAGTATTATAAATAAATATTGTCTCATTAAAATCTTGTTAGGAAAGCCTAATGAAATAAAACTCCATATTTATAAGGAATGATTAGTGATAAAATAGTAATAATTTCTAGGGTTGTAGAGGTACAATTGTCATTTACTAATAGACTTACCATTTACAACAAACTTTCTTGAACAACACATTACAAAATACTTCTTAATTAAAACCTTATTTGATAAAAACTCAATAGAACAAAAAAATCAAATGAAGAAAAAAAAGTATAGTTATTTTAGAGTATTATAAATAAATATTGCCTCATTAAAACCTTGTTAGGAAAACCTAATGAAATAAAACCTAAGTGAAGGGGAAAAAAAGTACAGATACTTCTCCTAACTTGGATTACTGAAAATCTTTTAGTCGATACATTCAAATCTCGTGAACCAATTTCCTAAATGTAGATGTCGACAGTGTTTTTGTGAATAAATTAGTCACATTGTTACTTGAACGAATTTGTTGAATATCGATGTCGCTATTCTTTTAAAGCTCATGTGTATGAAAGAATTTCAGAGAAATATACTCCGTCTTATCACATTTGATATAGCCTCATTTGAGTTGTGTAATACAAGTTACATTGTTTTCATACAAATTTGTTTGACTATCTTTTGTTGAAATTAATCTATATGATGCTTGGATATGATGGGTCATGTTCCTCAACCATAAACACTCTCAACATATTTCATGTATTGCAATAATTTCATAATGATATGATGATGATGTTATTGTGAAATATTGTTTCACAGATTTTCATGATATAGCTGTTCGTCCACGTGTAAACACATATCTTGTTTGTGATTTAATTTTATGTGGACTAGAGACATAATCTACATCTGTATATCCCACTACAGCAGATCTCGATTTTTAAGAATACAATAATCCCAAATCAATAGTACATTTTAGATAACGAAAAATATGTTTAACACCATTTCAATATTTTTGAGTTAGTGTAGAGCTATATCTTGTAAGGAGATTTACCAAAAAAAAAAAAAAAACTATGTCGAGTCGGGTGCAATCTACAAGATAAAGTAATGCTTTAATTGTACTAAGATATTGTACTTCAGGATCAAGCACCTTTTCTCCATCTTCAAGTGGACGAAATAGATCTTTTTTCACATCAAGTGATCGAACAATCATAGGTAATATCAATGGATATACATTATTCATATAAAAAAGTTTTAAGACTTTTTCTGTATATGTAGATTGATAAACAAATAATTCTTCTAGAAAATGTTCAATCTGCAACCCAAGACAAAATTTAGTTTTCTCAAATCCTTTATCTCAAATTCATTTTTCAAATAATTTGTAGTTTTGATTAACTCTTCATGATTTCTAATTAAATTTAAATAATCAACATATACTGTCATAATTGCAAACTCAATGTTTATTTTCTTTATAAAAACACAAAGACAGACATTATCATTTTTATAGACCTCCATAAACAACTATTCATTAAGGCGATTATACCACATGTGTACGGATTGTTTCAATCCATATAATGACTTTTACAATTTAATTGAGAACGTGATTTTTGGGAGCACTTTAAGTCCTTGATATTTATATCACTATCAAGTAAACCATACAATTAAGCAATTACTACATCCATAAGGCGTATATCGAGCTTTTGGACACTATCAAACTAATTAAGAATCTAAAAGTAATAGTGTCCACTACTGGAGAATATGTTTCCTTATAATCAATTTCTTATTTTTGTGAGAAACCATGAGCTATGAGTCGGGTTTTGTATTTTATAATTTCTTTATTTTCATTTCTCTTACGTATAAAAATCCATTTTTATCCTATACGGTACATTTTCAGGTGTTCAAACTATATGTCCAAATATTTTTCGTTTCTCTAAGAAATTCAATTCCACGTGTTTGACTTCTTTACATTTTGGTCAATTATTTCCATGTTGAATGTCTATAACAGACTATGATTCAGAATCCTCATTTTACATAATATTAAAAGTCATGTTAAAGGCGAAAATAATATTTATAACAATATTTTTCGTTCTCAAAATTTATGAGATAACATTTAATTTATTGAAATCTCATTATTTTAAGACATTTGAGGTTCTTCAAAAATCATATTTTCAATATTTGATTAATCAATATTTTCTAATGTTACTTTTTTTGAAGTCTTTGGTTGATTTTTCTCTTGTATTTATTTCGAGGTACAGAATCTTTTGAACCAACTGGTCGATCAAGCTTCTAGCGTATTTGACATTAATTTATTATAGCAGATTGTCTTACAGAAACATCAATTTTTGTAGAAATATTTTCTGTTGGAATATATGATTTTGTCACTCTTGTTATGTCAACAAATATATCAAGTAATTGATTTGCAACTTTTTGTAAATGAATAATTTTTTCAACATCTTGCTCTGTTACAAGGATCAAGTGAGATATAATTGTCTCATTCCAAAAAAAAAAATTACCTTATTTTTCAGAATGTAATTATTTCCTTCTCAAAATTGGGAAAGTCATTTCATCAAAATAACAATCTGCTAAACGTGGAGTAATTAAATCATCCGTCAAATGTTCAAGATACCTAATAATAGATGGTAAATTAAAACCTAGATACCTAATAATAGATGGTGAATTAAAACCCAGATAAATATCACAAGTCTTTGTTGAAGACCCATTTTAGTACGCTGTGGGAGTGAGAGATTTGGACAGCACAACCAAAAATTCGTAGATGAGAAATATTAGATTCATGATCAAATGCAAGTTGAAAATGTGAATATCGATAATTGGTAGTTGGTCTTATACGAACCAATCATGTAGCATGTAATATGGCACGACCCTAAATAAAAGTTGGGGGTTTTGTTTTCATAAATAATGGTCTAACAATAAGTTGTAGATGTTTATTAAATGAATCCGCTAAATCATTTTGTATATTAACATGTGCAATTGAATGTTCAATAACAATCCCAATTAACATACAATAATTAACGAATGCTTATGATCTAAATTCACCAACGTTATCAAAATGAATAGTCTTGATTGAATAATCAGAAAATTGAGCTCGTAATTTTATGATTTGAGCAAGTAGTATATCAAAAGTTTCATTCCTAGGAGAAAGCAGGCAGACATGCAACCAACTAGTAGAATAATCCATTAATACTATAAAATAACGAAATGGACCACATGTTGGATTTATTAGCCCATATATATCTCCATGAATTCTTTCTAAAAAGTTGGAAATTCAACAATATCTATCATTGTAGTAGAAAGTCTAATGATTAGCTTGCCTTACGAACAAGTTACACATGGATAATTATTAGGTAAAAAAAGTCTTTTGATTTTTTAAACAATGTCCATACGAGTTGTTTATTATTTGAAGTATCATTATAGCTTATGGATGTCCAAGTCGATCATGCCAATATATAAATATTTTTGGGTCAATGAACTTCTGGTTTGTGACAATATTTTATTCAACCATTTTTATAAATATATAGGACATAATAGATGGGAGTATATGAAATTTTCATTTATCTACTTCATACAAAAGAAGTTACGCAAAAATATTCAATATTATTTTCTTGCATTATCTCGATGTGACATCCATTGTATCAGATATCTTTACAACTAAGCAAGTTTCTTTTTAATTTGCTAGAATAAAGTGTATTGTCAGTATATGATTTTATTTTATTTGATCAAATAATACAAGCTCTTCGGGAGCTTTCAACAATATTCGATGCACTTGATATTGTATTAACATTATTTTCTACTAATGTTAAATCCAAAAAATATTTTTTGTCTTGAAAAACGGTATGCTTAGTTGCATTATCAATCAAGCAGATATTTTGGCAATCCATCATGAATCTTCACTAAATTTTGAAAAATTAAGCTTGCGAGCTAATAACGTATTATAAATTATAGAGAAAAATAGTGAAGAGAGAATCAAAGCCAATAGACTTGTGTGTATTATAATTAGAATTAAAACCCAATATTTATAGGGAATGATTAAAGATACAAAGGTAATCATTCTAGGGCTGTAAGGGTACAATTGTCATTTACTAATAAATTTACCATTTACAACATAAAGAAGATAATTTTACTTTTCAAAGTTAAATATTAATTTTAATCACAAATTTTGTAGGGTCCCTACGTACTATCACTTAATAATCACTCATTTCTTGAAACGTGAAATTGAACAAAGGTTGTATCTGATTTACAAAGCATTATAAAATGACAACATGTGAATAGTTGGCAAAGGCTGTATATATAGATGTTTATTTTATGTAAAAAATATAAGTTATTATTTTATAAATTATAAATTAAGCTAATCCAAGCATGTGAGTTAGTTGGAAAAAGCTGTATCTGTCATGTAAATCATTATTATATGACAATTTACTAAAGTTTTTATGCATGTCCATATATGTGTGTGTATATATGTTGTAACTTAAGCTAATTCAGACATGCACAATGTGAGTAGTTGGAAGCGTAGGAGGTGGTGGGCAGAAACGGACCCAACACCCGATCAGGGGGCTCGGCCGCCCGTGCTAGGCTTCGACAGATACCCAGAACAGTGCTGCAATTGGGAGTTTCGCCGGCAACTTCCTACTGGTTCGTCTTCTTCATCCCTTCTACTTTTTTTTTCCTTTTTTTTTGTGAAATTCGGCCAATTTGGCCCAGGCTCGGACAGCCCATAATCTTTTTTTTTTTTAATTGGATTGGGCCATTTATTTTGGGCCCAATCCTTAACTATATAGGCCCAATGGCAAGACCAAATGACTTCAATCTTTAGCTTTCAGGCCTTCATTCGAAAATGAAAATTCATTCCCAAATTGAGGATTCATCTTCACGACTTCACCAATTTTCAATCTCTGAACTCTATCTCGCCTAGTCACTCGTCACTGCCGTTTGCCACTAGCCCCCCACCAGCAGTCCGGCCAGCTCGTCGTCAGGCTGCTACTTTCCTGTCCGTGGCTGCTCTTGTCCTTCCGTCTCGAGTTTTGGTGAATTTGAAACTGTAAGTTGTTTTTTAGCATTACGGGTGTCATTTTTTAAGTGTTTATGAATTATTTTGGTCCTAACTTTTTAATTTGTTAAATCATGAAATTTAAGTGCAATGAAATGCAAAAATAGTCTCTGTTTGTCTGATTTCTTTTCTTTACCGGTCCGTCCCTGGTGATACTATGATAGGTAATTAGGTTTTCTTGGTTCTTCTGCAAATTGCAATCAGTAAATTTGTTGTCTTGTGCTGTTGTGCATTGTCTGATTTATTTGTTGATGAGTTCGAGATGATTATTGATGCCCATGTTCCTGCAATTCTAGTTTTCGAAAGATGGATCTAGTCCAGATTTTTCACTTTGCTATGTGAGTTATGTCATCCTTCTATAGTATGTTCAAAGTTAAGATATATTGCTTTATATGTATACAATTCTTTATAATTGTATGATGCAAATGCACATATTGAGAATAAAGCCATTATCTTTATGTATTCTGAATTTTGGATTTGATTCATAGGAGGAATTTTATAGTACTTTTCTAGAATTGTTGTTGTATTCTCTAGAACCCAGAACCACCCAAATTGGATCAAACTAGTTGATTTAATTTGATTCTAGTTAAAATTTAATTAGTTCTATTTCTCAGAATTAAGAATGGACAGTATCAACGTTGACCGGTCAATGTCCTCTCGGACTAAATTTTAATGCTGGGTCCGTCCCTGGTGGTGGGGATGGGGTGGGTGGTTTGGGGAAGATGCAAGTATAGTGAAGTCTAAATTATAACTTACAGTTTATCAAACACATTTTTATCCGTACATTTTAAGAATTCATAATTTATTATTCATTTTATCTATTCATTGCTTAAATTATAATTTAAGCACGCACAAACAATTCTTAAATATATTTTTCAGCGTTTTCATTTATTTCCTTATTATTGCTCTTGTATAGTAAATTTGTTGGTTAAATGATGTTGGTTGAATTTTTGTTTGCAACATGTGCAATTACGAGCGTTAAAGGAATGAAACAGAATTCATTCAAGAGATGAGCAAATAAATAGTACAATTGTTCGATAATCTTGGAGAAACATTTTAAACTTCAGCTATTTAGAATATTGAAATCTAAGGTTTAGTGTTCTAATCATTTAATTAACCAACAAGCAATTTGATGAAAGGATAATATTCATGTTTTGAATGTCAAAATGATATTTTCTTTCTATTATTTTCTTATCACCGTCACTTACCAATACTAAATTTAAATTTGGATCGACCTTTCTAATTTATGCATGTTGATGAAATGTTAAAGAGCGAAAAATTGGACACGAGTGGAAATAATGGTGTTCTCATAATAGTCAATAAAATCCATCCAGCGTTATCTTTTCCGAAGAGAAATCTATCTTAGAAAATGTTGAGAAGCAACTCAGTATTTGAACAATATGATAGAGCATAATCATGTAATTTTTTCTTAAGAAATTTCACTAAGGCCGCTTAGAAGTTTATTTCACCAAACAACTTCAATTTATCTCAATTTGATCATTTAACGTTTATTTTTAGACCATTTCATCTCTAGTGGACACCATTGTAGTCAAAAACTGTAGCACAAAATCAAAGCGAGACTATTTAAAAAATAATAATGTGATCTAATACTACTGATAGTAGAGCACCGTCTAGTAGTAAAGGTGTGTTGGGTTCAATTAATTACAAAAATATAGGGACGTTTAGTATCATACACTTATATATAAGCAAAGCCAAGCATGTGAGATGTTGGTAAAGGTTGTATATATCATATAAAGCATTATTATATGACAATTTAAATTGTCATATAATGAAACTTTTCACAATATTTTAAAAGGTTGCAAGAGACAACATTAGCAACATTTATTTAAAAAATGTTGATAAACTCAATTATATTAACCAATCACAACATTCACTTATAAAAATATTGCGATAGATCCATTTAGCAATACTTAATTAACAAATGCTGCATTTTTAACGTTGCAAAATACCATTTTTGTTGTAGTGTTTGATGAAGTTTTTGTGCATGTGTATATATGTACATTATATATAATCTTATAAACTAATCCAAGAATGTGAATAGTTGGCAAAGGCCGTTTCTTATGATTCTTAATACACGTGTTTGAATAGGAAAATAACTCTCTTTTTTTTTTTTAAATTAGCCTGCCATGATTTTAATTAATCAACCACTCAATTATTCCTAGTAATTATTAGTTTCTTGAGACAAGCAAGAATTTATTTACAATATTTTTTTTTTGAAGGGAAGAGAATGACACCTCCTTAACTTTATTGATAAGTCATCACTTATTATTGAAGAAAACCGTGGTTACAAGTAGTGAAATTAATAAAACTCAAAACAATACAATCAATGAAAGCGAAAGGAAGGACAACTACTAGAATCTAATACAAAACAATTTATCATAGACTTGGTGAAGTCTCTAATATAGGTAGAAAATTGAGAGTGCCCAGCCGCACCCATCTTAGCTAAAGTGTCAGCAACAGAATTCGCCTCTCTTAAAACATGTTTGATTGTTAGATAAAGGAAATCTACCAAATCAACAATGGCATCCCAAACTTGTTGAAGAGACCAAGGAATAATACCCAGATCATTAAACCAATGACACACCACTTGTGAATCTGTTTCAACCCATACCTCTGAAACCCCCCAAAAGATAGTAATAATGCAAACCCAATTTCAAAGTCATTGCTTCCGTCATGGAATTAATAGCTTCTCCAAGAGAATGAGAGAAGCCAAAAACAAATTTTCATTTCCAATCTCTAAGCACCCCACCACAACTAGCTCTACCAGGATTGTTACAAGTAGCACCATCAATATAAATTTAAGAATATCACAAGGGGGACGGGACCATCGAACAAGGAGAGGAGCCATAGTGGTCAAATGTAACTCAACGTACTTAATTTTCATGATTATCATGTATGTTTAGATCTTACATTAATATTGCATTTACTGCTTAAATTATATAATTATCTTTATTGCAACTAATTATATTTTTACCATGGAGGGTGTCTTGGATTCCCTATGCAAGCGATGTGCTTATGAATTTAAATTTATAAAAGTCTCGTCTTAGTAAGTTAGATTAAAATGTAAAAAATATATTTTATTATGTGCCTTTTGACTCGTCTTACTTTTGCATTGAACTTGGACGTATTTTCTCCTTTTAATAAGTATATTTTTGTACAACTAAATAAACAATATAAACTACTACTACTACTACTACNGCTTATGAATTTAAATTTATAAAAGTCTCGTCTTAGTAAGTTAGATTAAAATGTAAAAAATATATTTTATTATGTGCCTTTTGACTCGTCTTACTTTTGCATTGAACTTGGACGTATTTTCTCCTTTTAATAAGTATATTTTTGTACAACTAAATAAACAATATAAACTACTACTACTACTACTACTACTACTACTAATAATAATAATAATAATAATAATAATAATAATAATAATTGGACAACTTAATAATAATATTTTAAATTGGTAAACTAAATTAAATGATTTTAGTTAACTAAAAGGGATAAATAATATGTATTAAAGATATACTTGTAGGAATCATGCCTAATTAAATGTGCTTAGATTTTAAATAAAAATTCATACATTAATGGTTCACCTCCCTCCCCTTAAATGTTGGCTCCATCATAAACGTACTCATCTATGCTCCAATCTGAAGATCTAGTCTTGGACATAAAGGTAAAGGTCTGAAATTTTAATAGTATTTTATGTAATGGTTGAAATTTATATTCAATAAGCAATTATTAAATATCAATTGATTTATATAAAAAAAAAATTTTAAAAAATCATTTCATAAAGTGGCATGCAACTGTGCCGGTGTCTATGTAGTGTATATACATGTATGAAATTTTACTAGTATATTAATTAATTGTTGAATTTTATATTTAAAAGTAATCATTACATTTCAATTTATTGGTATTAAAATTTTATATGATTTTTATAGGACGTAGAGTAATGTGCAAATTGTATTTATATCTATATGTACCTGTATGTATACGTGAGTAGGTTGTGTGCTGGTAAATGTATTCCATGTACAGTGTCTTGACATTGAAATGGGCATAATTATTTTTGTATGTACATGTAAATCAATAATGGTGTGTGCATAAAAAGGCGTGCATGTATACATAATTGTCTCTGCATGTATATATGTATCCTCCATATATATATGAGTCACTTGATTGTTATTATTTATAAATTGAGTCAAGTCAAATGACTTTATGACTCGACTCGACTAATCTATTTATCTTTATCT
>CAIGRB010169404.1:47067-59958 GCA_903798255.1 Fraxinus quadrangulata | reverse complement strand
TTTTGTTTTTTTTTTAAATGGATTTAATGTACGGTATCATTAGAACATGCTGAAAAAATATTCGACGAAATTGATGAAATTAGGTGATCGTTTGTCATTCTTTTTGCCTCTATGACGGAAGTTTTCGTTGTGTTATGGTTTTAATACTGATAGAGACCCTTAATTTGTCCTAAATTCTGCACTGTATTATCATTAATTAATTAGTCTTGACTACATACGTCTTGCATAGGGTCTTGGTAAAGAAATTAAATACTGGTGCAACTGATACATTTAATTGGAGATTCTATGAGTACGAGATGAAAGAGACAAAATGCCTTATTTCAATAGGTAGAAAAAATAGGGCTAGGTGAACTTCATTATCTCTTTAGCTGGGTATCAACACCTAATCATCTATACCCTATCTTTTTTAAAAAAGAACGGAGAGATCTTCAAACGCAAAGTCTATAAAATAAGATTTAAATTAAATCTCTTAGTATTATTTTTGTCACCTATCATCATTTCAAATATTTTAAGTCTAATGTAACTAATGTTTAAGACAATTTTTTTTTTTTTTATATTTACGTTATCATATATCCAACTATACTATGACATGTGCGTCTTACTAGTAATTATAAAAGTGTGTGCATATGTATGTATAGATACTTTTGTGTGTGTGGATTAGACAATCTCCTGATCGCTGACATGGCGATGTCGTGTTAGTTGTGTTGTTTTTGATTGTATATATTTACTTTTTTCCCTTGAATAATGCTCCTTAAACATGTTCAAGGTCAGGGATGAAGGAATATAGTGATGTGACAAATAATAATTGAATTTGTATTTTTATTTTTTTTCAAACTGTTCAATTATATATTGACACGTGTCCCCCATTTTTGAACATGTTTGTTTCACGTGATTGTTCTCCCCTACAACCTACCCCACCACCTTTGCCCATTTTATCTACGTACCCCGTACCCACCTCCTTTATCACATATAAATGATTAGTCTATTTTTCATGTTAATTTTCGATATCGTTATGGGATGTCAAATGAAATCGAAATATTACATTTTAATAATATTTCAAAGTTCACAAGGTCTAGTTTCCCGCATCCTTAACAGTGAGAAAAAGGGCCAACTTTAGCAAAAGTTACAATTCGTCAAAATAGGCCGTTTCAAACTAGTATTTCGATCATTTTGATAATATGCTAACTGTAAAAATTTGTTGGGGATTGTACGCTAGCCAAATTCAAAAATCGCCTGTCACCTTGAAACTCATTTCGAGAGCTATATTGTAGAAATATCAAATAGTCCAAACGAACATAAAAAATAATTAAATCAGCGTCTTAAAAAGAGATGTCTAACTCGTATTTTCTTTAAAAATTTTCAATTATTTCATTAACAATAATTTTTATTTGCGCGACCATTTTTTAATTATAATTTATATTATTTTATTAGAATATTTCTACATGGGTATAACGTCAAAACATTACGGATCATTACAAAAAATATGATAAATTAACATTGAATAAGGTCAAATTTGAATTATTTTTTCTTATCAGAACAAATTAATAAAATAAAATTCTAGATTAAATAGAAAAAAAATAATTCGAATTTGAACCTTATTAAATATTAATTTATTATATTCTGTGTAATGACTCGAAATTTTTTGACGCGATACCCATGTAAAATTATTCGGATAAAATAATATAAATTATATTAAAAACTTTGTGCCCAAAAATAATAAATATTAATGAAATAATTTAAAAAATTAAAGAAAATATGAGTTAGGCAACCCCTTTTAAGATGCTCGTTTAATTATTTTTGACGTTCAAACAAGTCCATTTAGATTATTCGATATGTATACGATATACTTTTCAAAATGAGCTTGAAGATGACGTATGCGATTTGTGAATTCGGCTAGTGTACAATTGTCAATGAATTTTTAAAGTTAGCATATTATCGAAATTTCTGATATACTAGTTTGAAACTACCTACTTTGACACCATAATTTTTGCTAAGATTGACCGTTTTGCGCACCATTAAGGATGCAGAAAAATATCTCATGAGAACTTTGAAATAATATAAAAAAAATAATGTTTCGAATTCGTTTAACAATGATATCGAAAATTGACATAAAAATTAGAAAGTTCATTTATATGTGATAAGGGGGCGTGTATAGGGCGTGGGAGGGTAAAAAAATGTAAAGGTGGTTGGGCAGGATGTACTGGGAAAAGCAAAAATATACGGTCAAAAAACAATAAATGCACCAAGTTGTGTTTATGTAAATTTATGTCAATTTGTTTATAACTTTATATACGTTTTAATTTAAAGAGATTATTATTTTAATACTTGTTAAATTGGTTGGTATACATTTGGTTGATGATTGTTACAGTAAGTTCCATTTTATCATTTTATGAACCTTGAGATTTTTAGTTTACTCAATCAATTTTATAATAATAATGATAATAATAATAATAATAATAATAATAAAGTTAATATAATATATATAAATGATATGGCTTTGTGTTTAAAGAGTGTATTTCGTCGAAATCTCTATATAAATGATAATTAATTAGGATTGTGGGCACGTTGACATCGTGAGTGACTAGGAACGTCTCCATTTGCCATTCGAAAAGCAAATTGGTAAGACTTAATGTTAGTAAACCTCTCTTTATCCAGCATTACATGAGTTACCCAAATTTCTTATTGAGTTACCTAAATTGCTCATATGGGAATATGATATTTGATTATTACATTTTATGTCATTTATGCTTCTCTTTATAGAATCATGCACGTCAATGCATCCATCAGAATACATGAAGTTTCAAGAAAGGTTTCAAATGTCAAAGAGTCAATGAATATATTAAAAAGATATGCATCCCGAATGCATTTATTACGAGGTGTACGTCTATACCATGAAAGTGTGAGAGGAAAATGGGGCATGGGGGACCGGTGCACCCAACCAACATTCAATGTTAATGTTAACTGCTTCGCGGTACTACCAGTAGATTCAATCGGGATCCAAATCTCATGACCCACTGCATTCTGATTGGCTATATGTGATATATCAAGTGAGCTCATGACGCTAACGTTATGGTTTGTAAAGAGATGAAAGAAATGTGATACATATTGAGAAATGTTTTTTATTGTAAAGTAATTCATATGCATATCATGAGCATGCATCATATGCATGAGGTGTACTTACTGAACGTTAGCTCATTCTACATTATTACCCCTCCCATTTTCAGAGGATGAAGATAAGATGATTCGAGACGACGACTTGTGGTGACAGGATTCAGTATTATCACATTTAAATATTGACTTGGTTTTAAAAATAAAGTCGATGTTTAATTTAATTACTTTGTATTTTATGATGTACAAGTTATTTTAAAAAAAATAAAGTCATTGACGTATATTAGGTTGAAGAAAAATGTAATTCGCTTTCCACATTTATGATTTTAAGAGAATATTAAACAATAATACTTCCAAATCTAAGTATCTAGATTTATGGGTGTTACATCATGGAAGTTTGAACCATACCAAGACAATAATTTGCAGCATGAAGACGAGAGGGAGTAGAACGTGATGGACGGAGAAGTGGACCTAATTCAACCAACGAGTGCTTTATTTTGGAGCAAATTCTATCACCATTGACAGAAACCTCCATTGTATCTAGCCTCATTGCGCGGAAGCCAAAGCTCCCAAGCAATTAGCATAGGAGTCAAAAGAGCAAGAAGGTGGACTTGCGATGAACCATCAAATTGGTGCAACCAATTAACAAGAAATACATGTCAAGAACTTGCTGAAACTATTTGAGCCCCAAAAATGTCAGCAAAATGAACCCAAGCATGAGCCCCAAGTTCGCTAGTATGGAACAGGTGCTCAATGTCCTCCACCTTTAAATGAGAACAGCAGTAACATTATGATACCAAACAAATGCCATGACTTCTAATAACACCATTAACTGGTATTATGCCACATCGAACTCGCCAAAAGAAAACTGAGATTTTCACTGAGAGCAGCTTATTCCAAATCAATTTGAAAAGAAGAAGTTTGTCATTGGTCTCACATAACAGACTCGAAGCCGTATTAGTAGAGAACACTCCTTACGAAGTAGGACACCAAATAAGTTTATCCGGCATGTACTTTAAGCGAATTGCCTAAGTATGAATGGACGTCACCAAATGGTCACATCTCAGCCGACGAAGAAGATCAATATTCCATGCACCCTCTGTACAAACATCTTTCAACAGTAACCTTGGCTCATTACTAAACCATCCTTGGTCATATAAAGGACCAAAACCTGACCAGTTCGCATACCTAAATGAGATGTTCCATTCACTGACCCTCCACCTACTTTGGTCATGAATAAAAGGGAAGTGTGCAGTTAAATTACGCCAATAGGAAGACGTAACAAGACCAGGTAAGTAAAAACTCATGTTAAAATTTACAGTCAAATATTTCCGTCGTATGAATGAAGCACATAAAGAATCACCCGTCAAAACTCTCCACAACATCTTACATTGGAGCAAGGCAAAAA
Source organism: Fraxinus quadrangulata (assembly GCA_903798255.1). Classification (NCBI taxonomy): domain Eukaryota; kingdom Viridiplantae; phylum Streptophyta; class Magnoliopsida; order Lamiales; family Oleaceae; genus Fraxinus; species Fraxinus quadrangulata. Next base: position 55,442 of record CAIGRB010169404.1, on the reverse strand, counting down.
CATCAAATAAATTTCGAACTCCCAATCCCCCATCGTCAATAGGAAAATAGAGTTTCTTCCAAGTAATCCAATGATATTTGGAATTACCCTCATAATCACCCAAAAAAATTGGCAAAAAGCTGATGAAGTTTATGAACCACTTTATCAGTAGGGCATATCACTGGCATTAAATATATAGGTATAGAGGCTAACACCGATCAAAGAAGAGTAAGCTTACCTTTCTAGCTAGCAACCTTCCTACGAACTTTGTCATCCATCGGAGCAAATAATGAAGAAGTACAATGATCATAACACAGAGGGACTCTAAGTAAATGAAAGATAGAGAGCTCTCCTGAAAATTAGTAACAGAGAAATAATCCTTCGACGAGAAGGAGCTGTTTTTCGATGAACAATAGAGGGGCTTTTCTGAGCATTCATAAGCTGGCCAAAAACTTTCTCATAAGAATGCAAAAACTCCATCAACGCCCTGAGAGAGCCCCGAGAACCATTGGTGAACACTAGAAAATCATCTGCATATAATAGATGTGAAACTGGTAAAACTGTTCTCGGGAACCTGATATAGAGAGGTTCTTTCTTCCTTTAATAAATTAAGAGAGACCTCTCGATAAAGGCTCTTCACTCAAAATGAACAATAACGGGGAGAGAGGATCCCATTATCGAAGATCTCGGGAAGGTGCAAGGAAACCAGCTTGTTCTCCATGCATTTTTACTGATAGTTTAGGAGAAGAAATAGCATTACGAATAAGGGACACCCAACCATCAGCAAAACCAAAAGCTCTCAAAATAGCCAACAAGTAGTCCCACTCCACACGATCAAAAGCCTTGGCCATATCAATCTTAAGAATAGTATTACGTCCACGTGAACGCTTGCTTAAATGCTGGACTAATTCTTAAGCTAGAGCAATGTTCTCCGAAATCAAATGACCCGCCACAAAACCACCTTGATTCAAAGAGATAATTCTAGGAAGCACCTTAGACAAACGATTGGCCATAATCTAGGCAATAATTTTTGAAGCACCTGACAAATACTTGTAGGTCTAGAAAAAGAAGGGGGGGCGGTTAGGCTGTCCTCTCTTGTGGATAAGCGAGATGACGGACGCATCCAACGCATCTGAACAAACAACCCCTGCAAAAAACTCACGGACTGCTGCAATAAGATCATCAGAAATTATAGTCCAAGCATGAATATATAAGGACAAAGAAAAGCCATCAGGACCCGGTGCAAAATCCTCTGGAATGCCTTTAGCAGCGTCGTGCACTTCATGTTCTGAAATTGCAGAAAGGAGCATGTCATTATCCTCTCTAGTAACCAAATTAGGCACAGAGAGAGCATGGGAGATAGATCATGACCACTCTCCGTGAAATCATATGAACCTTTAAATCTTAAAAACATGAAAATCTAAGTCAAGATCCTATATGTCAATTCACCAAGAAAACTAATAATGCGGAACATACCTTAATTCTTTGTGAATAATTCTTTAATACTGAATCTTGACTCCCGATCTTGAATCTTGATTATTGGCTCTTTTGGTTCTTGAGTTCTTGATCTTAATTTTGCTTTTTGCTCCATAATCTTGACTGTATTGTTCTTCAATTTAATTGCTCCAATCTTTCTTCTTGATTCTTGATTTTTCAATCCTTGTTCTTGATTGTGGGTTTTGGATCTTCCTTTTCAATATGTTTTTTTTTCTTGTATTCTTGTGTTGATAGGACGACACAAATAATGAGAAATTACATATGAATTGGGGATTATAACCTTATTTATAGTTTCCGTATGTATTTGACTCATCCTCAAATACAATCATAATGGATCCGGTCTCTACACATATAATACAGCTCATACTCTACTTAGATGCTCTAAGCCCAACAGTTTAATTCTTTATTAGATCACTTTAATTGGGCTGAATTTTAAGATAGCCTTATACACATTTAATTACACACTCCTAAAATTTGCTGTGCCTGTGAGAATACCAGAAAGACCCATAATATCACTAACATGCACGAGCCATGGCATGAAAAAATGCAGTATTGCGGTCTCCCTCTTTAAGCCATTTTACCCGACTTAGTTGCTTTCTATAAATCTCTTCCTGGAGAAGTTGATGGTCGTAAGTGTGTATTAAATCCACAAGCTCATTTGTTATTAATATAAGTAAAAACTGAGATTCGAACATTATGTGAATGAATCAGTTTTCATTTGGAATTAATATAAATGCATGGAAAAATAACTTAAAAGGGTTTGTTGGGGAAGAAACATGTTTGGTGAAGTTTAGATTATAATTTAAAGTATCAACATATTTTTTTATCCATACATTTTAAGGATTCATAACTTATTACTCATTTTTATCTACAAACCATGCTTAAATATTTTTTTCAATGTTTTATTTTCTTATTGTTGCTCTTGTGTCGTAAATTTATCGGTTAAAACATAATTCATGCAAGCGATGAGCAAATAATTAGTACAAATGTTCGATAATCTTGGAGATATGTTTTAAACATCAATTATTTAGAGTATTGCTCTAATCATATAATTAACCAACAAGCAATTCGATTAAAGTTTCTTGTTACCATCAGTTACCAATATTAAAATTAAATTTGGACCGACCTTTCTAATTTATGCATGTTGATGAAATGTTAAACAGAGGAAAACTGGACAAAACTGGGAAAAACTCTACCGTTGGCTATCATAGTTTTTGGACTTGAAGAATGGTGTTCTCATAGGAGACAATAAGATCCATCTAGTGTTATCTTTTCCGAAAAGAAATCTTTAGTTTTCGGAAAAGATAACACTAGAAAAGATTGAGAAGTAAATCAGTACTTGAACAATATGTTTGATCATAATCAAGTAATTTTTCCTTTAAGAAGTTTAAAATATAAGAAATTTCACTAAGGTCGCTTCACTTAGAAGTTTATTTCGGGTGTGTTTGAGCCACATTATTTTGGAAAAATGTATTCTGAAATAGTAAATTGATGAAAATGTGTGGTTGAAAAAAAAGGAAAAGTTATTGATACGATGAAAAATATTATTTTATTAAAGAATGTGTAGTTGAAAATTAGTAGAAAAATAAGAATGAAAAAAATAATGTGTACCAAACAGGGAATTCATGACACAACTTCAATTTATCTCAATTTGATCATTCAATGTTAATTTTTATTGCAGTTAGACCATTTCATCTCTTGCAGACGGTATTGTACTTAAAAACTGTAGCACAAAATCAAAGTAAACTATATAAAAATATCTAATACTACTAATAATAGAGCACCCACCTAGTTGTAAGGTGTGACGTGTACAATTAATTACAAAAAAGAATAATATTATATAATCCACTGAAGTTATAACACCTGGCTTTAGATGATAGACTAAATAAAATGTAAAATTAAATGAATTATTTAATTTTAGTTATCATTTAATGTCATATCAACAATACATAGATTGTGGTTACAATCCCGGAAATATTAAATAACATTATTCTTACAAAAATATAGGAACGTTTCGTTGAATTTACTGAACCTATCATACCCTTACACCTCAACTTGTGTTTCGATAGTGCTGAAACATTACTCTTGAAAGACTTGCAAAGTAGGGTTTTGCTAAATAGGCAGGGCCAACTTAGTCCTGTGTGTGCCCCCTGTTCGTCCAGGACCCTTGGCAAATAGCAAAACCCTACAAAGTAAAAAGATTATTGAATCGGATAAGTAGTATATCACTTGTTCCATCAAATTTATTATTATAAAAAAGTAATAATATTGTGTAATGTTACATAACACCGCTAATGTTAAAACAATATTGTATGTGGAACAGTACATGCTAGGTCCAAATAAATGGATTTCGTAACTTTAAAATTTAATTAAACTTATCAATTAATGTTGCCTACATGTCACGAGGATGACAATGTAGAATCGGTGGTACTGTATAACATTATTTTATAATATATTCTATTGTTGTGACCTCTTGTAACATGTGTCCTTCTTGGATAGTTCGGTGTGTGTGTGTGTGTGTGTAATGATGCCTAAACAAAATATTGACACAATTTTTGACAACTTGAGCATGGGTAGAAGCAATATAGTCTTAAAAACACAACATTAATTTGTTGAGTAGATTACCCATTAAACTCTATTTAATGGTGCGGAGTCGAACCACTCTTCAATATCAATTAGTTAGTTTCGACTAAACATAATGCCTCGCTTAATGTTTTATTTTCTTTTCATCTTATAAACTGATTTTAAACTTGATTTTAAAAAAACACTTAATTTGTTATTGTATTTTATTTTTCAATAATCTGTCTTTACCAGCTAACCTAACCACAAATTACCATTCTCTTTTACTAAAAAGATCTTTTACTAAAAAGATAAAAAGTGGACCTTTGTCAAGATGGTCATCTAATCAATTTGATTTTAAAAAAATTGGGAAATTAAGCCATGATCCTCATTTTGTCAAAATTTATTTGTTTTCAAAACTCATTTTCAATCATACTTTCTCTCAATAAATTAATTTTACAAGTAAATTCAAAAAAATTTCTTACTTTTTAATTGCACGTTCTTCAAAAATTTACTATTGTAAAATTCATTAACCCCAAAACATGGGCTCAAGCAAGGGCTAAAGCAGGTGTCACTTTCAGAAAAAGTTAAAAAAAGTTTGGTTAATTATGTCTAATCATCATGGTTCGTGATCTTAATACAAAAAGCATCTTAAATAATTCTGTTCTAAACTAAAGTATATTTTTTTAATACAAAAAGCATCTTGAAATTAGTTTTAAAAAGACGGTAGAGAATGTTGGATTTATGTGGATTCTCTTACTTAAAAAACTTCACACATAGTATTAAAAAATGGACAGCATGCCAACCAAAATTTTTAACTAACAGTTTCGATAGTTCAAGTTTTAAATTCCAATGCTAAACAAATATATTAATAGCTAAATAGAAGGTACAAAAATAAGATGAAATTTGCTTTATTTTGAACAGACACCCCCAACTGAGAGAATTAAAATAATGGGCCATCTTTGAATTACTTTATTTTAGTAACTTTTTGTTGCTATTTTTCGACAGACATTGACATGTTTTTTGGTCAATTTTTCCCACAATCATTAATTTAATATTTTTGTAACAAATGCGAAGGATAACTCGGACTTCAATGATTCCGATAACAATATATCATCTGGTGAAGACAATTTGGAATTCGAGAAGAATGTGATAGAAGGAATTGAGATAGGTTGCGATGGGGGTGCAACTGAACATGAGGAAGATGATTATGCGGTAGTGGTACACGACGAAGACCATGAGGCCGATGATCTAGAATGTCCATCATCTGAAGAACTGTTGTCGGGTATGTCATCTGACGATAAGGTTGGGAATGAGTTTCCAGAGTTTACAGTAGAAATGGATATTCGAGAGCCACATTTTTAGGTCGGACAGTTGTTCTGTTCTGTTCAAGACTTTAGGAAGGCTATTCGGACTTACGGTGCAGTAAATGGATACAATGTAAAGTGTAAGGCAAATGATGAAAGAAGAGTTCAAGGCATATGTAAAACACAGAGTGCAAATGGAAGATATGGGCTTCCAAGATGAATAATTCGGATACGGTGCAAGTGAAGTCATATATGCCTCAACACACATGCAGTTAGGATCAATATAATCGTCAGTGCAACTATATTTTCATATTTCATCTGTATATCAAGCAGTTTAAGGCAGATTCGGAATGAAAAACGAAAAGTATGTAAGCAACTGTGAAGGAGGTCTTGAAGGTAAATATTACTAGAAATGTCGTTTGGAAGGCGAGAAGATATCTGAAGGGTGGATTGCAGAACTGTGACATATGTGGTTGTCTTGGAAGAGCAGACTTGCGTATGTAGGAGGTGGGGCTTGACGTGGATTCCATGCAATCATGTTGTTGCTGTTATACGTGTGTGTAGAGACGAACCCGAGGACTGTGTGGACAATTGCTATACAATTGATACATATTTGATTTGCTACGATCACATTATAAATTCGATAAACTGGAAAAAAATGTGGCCCAGTTGGACACTCTTCCCATCATGCCACCTTCATTGTATGTTCCCCAACAAGGAAGAAAGCAACAAAAAAGGAGGAGGCAAGCGGAAGAAGATGTGATAGAACACTCACAGGAAAAATCTATTGTTAGGAGAAAAAGAAGGGTGTCGTTGACATGCTCAACGTGTGGATTACATGGTCACAATAAAAGATATCACAGCAGGCCAAATGCACCTTCTCCAGCGAGTACTTAATTGAATGCTATTTAATTGTTGTTTTTAATCTAATAAGCGACGGAGTAATTAAATCTTGTAGAACTGGACTGAGGAACCTTTGGAGGCAGTAGACTCTAGAAGGCCACTTGACATGGACAACAAGAGACATGTTAAGTGCTTCCATTCTCAATTTATTGTACTTGTGTGTAAATCTAATTGTTGTTTTTAATCTCGTGTTTCCAATTACTTATATTTCTTTTAGAGTTATGCTGGGGTTACATTATCGTTCACATAAACATTCACATAATGCTGAGTTGGCGATATATTCACGAGATTTTCAGTCAGTATCTCACCAAATTAAAAAAAAAACAAAAAAACAAAACACACGCACAAAATTGAAATAAAAAACTATCGTTCCCTCACTTCTCTTGTCCTCTCCAAGCTGCTCAATCCACTTCCTGACCCGAAATGGACGATCTAAGAGATAAATGTTAGGGGCTGTTGGATATGCACGCCGGTCGAAGTGAAGGCAACGACAACTCAAACTGTAAGAAATTAATTTTTTCCTTCACTTTTGATATCTCATTTTCATGGTTTTGTATGGGGTTCGTAAGCATCAAAACTGCATTATCTTCATCTTCTTCCTCTTATGCAGACAAATCGACCCTAATTGAAAGCTGTTCACAAAGTATCTCCAACAATATGGTCGACAAGTACGGCGGCGATGGAAATATGGGTAAGTTTTTCAATTGAAATGTGGACTCTCCTTGCCTTATGTGGAACAGGTTCAAGGATTTGACATTAACATCAAATAACATAACATTTAACATTTCATACAAATAACATAACAAAAAAAAAATTTGTTTGTTGCTCAGTAGTCTACATTTTATACATCAAAGTAAAATGATTTGGTCAAATATTTGCCCGCAAATGCAGTATCCAGAAGCTCTGTCATTCAATGTTTTTGGCTTTTCTTTTACCCCCCAAAAAAAAGTTAGAAAGACCAATAAATAAATTCTCTACCACACATGGTTTTGTATGTGGTTCGTAAGCATCGAAACTGCATTATCTTCCATTTCTTCCTCTTATGCAGACAATGTAATCCGAAATATATAAACAGCTAACTGAATTAGAAGAAGTAAACAAAAAAATTGCAGTTGACAGAAATTGAAATTGACGTCCTGGAGCCGGGGCCTGTGTTCAACACAGTGTCCTTAAAGCAATATTCGCCCCCTCATGGAAGTAATTTGAGCGCTTGCTTCCCAGGATACAGCGGCGTATACTGCAGCTGTGCAGCCGAACTGAAAGAGCGTGCTGAAACGGAATCATCAAATGACTGGAAAAAGACAGAAAGTCGAACAGAAAGCAGAGTGTGTCGTGCAGTAGTTGTGTGTCTGAATGGAAGAGACTGTCCAGTATATATAGGCAAGGAGAAGTCTTTACCGCTTAATGCAGACATAACTCTTTCATTTGAATTCTGACGTTTTGGAGTTACAAAATAAATGAAAATGTTTTCAGGTTATCTTTTAAATTGAAAAAACGTAAAAGAAAAATTCAAAATGTTGCTTGCACTTTGTGGCCAATTTTTGACTCATTCGGTCTGACATTTTTGTACGCAGGTCGCGCTCCCACACAAGTTCAAGGCTCGAAGGTCAAGTCTGTTCAAGATTTGCACTCTCCCTGTGGGCACGTAGGCCATGGAGGAGTCTATATGCAACAAATGGTTACACCTTACAAATTATTAATCTATATAAATTGGTCCACAAACTTGTTTCTATCCTATGTGGGATAACTATTTAAGTTTTCCTACATTACCACATTTCTTTTCTTTTTTCAATGTGGGATGGTACTATTTATAGTCTCTATATATTCCCATTTTTCCATTTCTAACCAATGTGGGATTGTAATCCCTTTTAAGGCTCCTATTCAAATCTCAATTTCCAAACAATGTGGGATTAATTTCACATACACAAGTGAAAATTTATTTGTCAATCCATATATTTTCCAACAATCCCCTACATGAATGGAAATTAATAGAGACACGAAATACTTGGTGACAAAGTTCCACAGTTGAAACCTGCATAGGATAGGTAGGTGTTATCCTTTGAACATTCCCTTATGAAAATACATTTACTTTACTAGCTGATGAGTAGACGTGATGTCTTTGAACTGTTC
>CAIGRB010169404.1:19752-43283 GCA_903798255.1 Fraxinus quadrangulata | reverse complement strand
TTTCTTTCCGGACACCTTATTTAAAAGGTAATTTGCTGATAACACTACTTCTCCCCACATGTTCTGAGGTAATCCAGAACTTATTAGCATTGCATTCATCATTTCTTTTAGGGTGCGATTTTTCCTTTCAGCAACACCATTTTGTTGCGGTGAATAAGGTGCGATGGTTTCATGTATGATTTTGCGTTGTGCACAGAATTCAGCAAATGGAGCTTCATACTCACCACCTCTATCACTTCTCAACACCTTAATATTCTTGTTAAGTTGATTTTTAACTTCATTCTTATAGAGAATAAATTTCTATATCGCTTCATCTTTACTTTTTAGCAAATATACATAACAGTATTTTGTGTTATCATCGACAAAAGTAATGAAGTACTTATTGCCACCTCTTGTTTGTACAAATTTTAAATCACATATATCACTGTGAATTAAATCAATTGGTTCTGTATTCCGTTCAATTGACTTGAAGGATGACCTTGTCAATTTTGCCTAAACACAAATTTCGCACTTATGTTTGGAATTAATATGAAACGTGGGTATGCAATTCAAGTTAACTAGTCTGTGTAAAGTATCATAATTAACATGTCCTAGTCTACCATGCCGCATATTGGAAGACTCCATCAAGTAAGTAGAAGAATTTACTTTATTTATTTTTGACTTAACAACCATTACATTGAGTTTAAACATACCATCGAAAACATAACATTTTCCGACAAACATTTCACTTTTTGACAAAATAACTTTGTCGACTCAAATACAATACAAAAATCATGCTTATTTAAAAGCGACATGGATACTAGGTTCTTAGAAATTTTCGGCACATATAGTACATTGTTAAGAGTCAACTCTTTTCCCGAAGTCATCTTCAGAATCACATTGCCTTGTCCCTTGATTTCAGAAGTTGCTGAATTTCCCATGAACAACTTCTCTCCATTTTCAATTACTTCAAAAGCCATAAATAACTCTTTATCAGAGCACACATGCCTTATAGCACCGGTGTCAATCCACCATTCTTTTGGATTTGAACCCACCATGTTTACTTCAGAAATGACGGTTGCAATGTTGATGTCAGATACATCCTCAACCACATTTGCTTCTTTTTTCTTCTTCGACAAACAGCACTCCGTAGATTTGTGACCAGTTTTGTCACAATTGAAGCATTTCTCTTGAAACTTCTTCTTGGAAATTTCACCTTTTGGCCCCAACTTGGGCCCTTTGCCACCAGATAGCCCAGACTTGTTCTTATAGGTCTTGGAGGTTTGGTCATGCTCCACAACATTTACTTTAGCCACAACCTTATTGAACCATCTTTCAGAACTTTTGTTTTCTTCTTCAATTCGAAGTCTAACAATTAGTTCTTCAACGTTCATTTCCTTTCGCTTGTGCTTTAAGTAGTTTTTGAAATCTTTCCATGCGAGAGGTAGCTTTTTAATTATGCAAGCCACTTGGAAGGATTCACTCACAACCATTCTCTCGGAATGAATTTTATGCAAGATCACTTGTAATTCTTGTTCTTGGCTGATTACAGATTTGGAGTACACCATTTTGTATTCCAAAAAGCGGCCAACAAGAAACTTCTTGGCTCCGACATCCTCGATTTTGTACTTTTTGTCCAAAAACTTCCATAATTCCTTGGCCCTTTTTATTGTGCAATACACATTGTACAATAAATCAGCTAAACAGTTCATCACATAATTCCGGCGCAAGAAATCAAAATGCTTCCAAGCATCCACTGCACTGATTGCTTGAATGTCTCCTTGACCCTCTTGGAGCACTGGAGCATTTTCAATCAAGAATTTCGCAAGATTCAAGGTCGTGAGGTAAAACAGCATTTTCTTTGCCACCTCTTGAAATTCGAACCATTAAATTTCTCCGACTTTTTCCGTGATTAATCGGGACTGCCACAGTTGGACCAGTAGCCAGACTTGACATGGGAGCCACAATCTTAGTTGCACTCGGACCAGCAGCTAGACTTGGCATATTAGCCACGGTCTGTGTTACTAGAGCCACCACTTGAGCGATATTAGAATTTGGCATAGCCACAGTCTCAGCCACAGGAGGCACTTCTTCATTTGCAGATACCACAACATTATTGGTAGGTGTATTTTTCATTTCTGAAACACAATCAGAATATCAGTACAAAAATATTACTTTAAGTTTGTAATCCGAAATACATAAACTGCTAACTAAATTAGAAGAAGTAAACAAAAAAATTACAGTTGACAGAAATTGAAATGGATATCTTGGAGTCGGGGCCTGTGTTCAACACAGTGTCCTTAAAGCAATATTCGCCCCTTCACCGAAATAATTGGGGCGCTTGCTTCCCAGGATACAGTGGAGTGTACTACAGCTGTGCAGCCGAACTGAAAGAGTGTGCCGGAACGGAATCACCAAGTAACTAGAAGAAGACAGAAAGCCGAACAGGAAGTAGAAAGTGTCGTGCAGTAGTTGTGTGTCTGAATGGAAGAGACTGTCTAGTATATATAAGTAAGGAGGAGCCTTTGCCACTTAATGCACACATAACTCCTTTATTTGAATTATGACGTTTTGGAGTTACAAAATAAATGAAAACGTTTTCAGGTTATGTTTTAAATGGAAAAACGTAAAAGAAAAATTCCAAAATGTGGTTTGCACTTTATGGCCAATTTTTGACTCATTCGATCCGATATCCGTGTACGCAGGTCGCACGCCCATACAAGTTCAAGGCTCGAAGGCCAAGTCGGTCCAAGATTTGCACCCCCATGCGGGCGCGTAGGCCATGGAAGAGTCTCTATGTAACAAATGGTTACACCTTACAAATTATTAACCCATATGTAAATTGGTCCACAAACTTGTTTCTATCCTATGTGGGATAACTATTTAAGTTTTCCCACAATACTACATTTCTTTTCATTTTTCAATGTTACTATTTATAGTCCCCATATATTCTCATTTTTTCATTTCTAACCAATGTGAGATTGTAATCCCTTTTAAGCCTCCTCTTCAAATCCCAATCTTCAAACAATGTGGGATTAATTTCACATACACAAGTGAAAATTTATTTGCGAATCCATATATTTTTCAACAGACAAATCGTAATGTGTAATGTTATTCCTTATAGGTGTGGAGGTTAACTCGTCTGAGCTTGCGGGTGAACATGGTTTGACTGAGGAAATGTTAGGAATAGAAAGTGAGGTTATCGTGCCTGAAGTTGGTATGAAATTTACGAATGAGAATGAGGTATTTGAATTGTACAAGAGATATGCTTATGAAATAGGGTTTCCTGTTCGAAAAAGAAATTCTACAAAGGGAGCTGATGGGATCGTACGATATATGAGTTTTGCTTGTAGTCGAGAAGGTCGGCGAAATAGTAAGAGTAGTACCTCTCTAAAGCCAGCCCCTACAGTCCAAACAGGGTGTAAAGCCAAGTTGACTGCATGTTCCAATGCTCATGGAATATGGCGAATAAACGGTGTTCATTTAGAGCATAACCATAAAACAAGCCCATCTAAGTCTAGGTTGTATAGATACAAATGAAAAGTTAGTGAACGCGTTAAAAGACGACTTGAGGTGAATGGTATAGCAGGAATACCGGTGCATAAAAGCTATAACTCGGTTGTAGTGGAAGCGGGTGGGTTTGAGAATATGACATGTGTAGAGAAAGATTGCAGAAATTTCATCGATAAAGTACGGCGTTTAAGACTTGGGGAAGGGGACGCTGCTGCAATACAAGCTTATTTCTCGAAAATACAAGCACGTAGTCCAGGTTTTTATTTCAGTATGGACTTAGATGAAGAGTGTCATTTGAAAAATGTGTTTTGGGCGGATAATCGATGTAGAGAAGCGTATAAGGAATTTTCCGCCACATATTTCACGAACAAGCACGATATGCCTTTTGTTCCTTTTGTAGGGGTGAATCACCATGGGCAGTCAACTCTATTTGGATGTGGTTTGGTTTCAAACGAAGACACAAATACATTTGTTTGGTTATTTAGGATATGACTTGAATGCATGCAAAGTCAAGCTCCCATTGGAATTGTTACATATCAAGATCGAGTTATGCAAAATACCATTGAAATAGTTTTCCCCAACACTAAGCATAGATAGTGCTTGTGGCATATTCTGGAAAAAATTGCCTCAGAAGTTCGGCTATCACAGTGAAAAAGGGACAATACTTCATGCTATACATGGGTTAGTGTATGACACACTAAGTTGTAAAGAATTTGAGGAATGTTGGTCAAACATGGTTGACCATTTTCAATTGCAAGATCATGTTTGGTTGACTTGAATTTATAATAAGAGAAGTCGTTGGGTGTCATGCTATTTGAAAAGTGCATTTTGGGCAGGCATGTCGACCACCCAACGGAGTGAGAGCATGAATGTTTTCTTTGATGGATATGTGCATTCGAAAACATCTTTAAAGCTTTTTGTGGAGCAATACGAGCGTGCATTGAGAAGTAAAGTTGAGAAGGAATTTCAAGCTGATTTTAGATCATTCTCGCAAATGATTTCCTGTGCTACAAAATATGATATGAAGAAGCAGTTCCAAGAAGTGTACACAATATCTAAATTCAGGGAGTTTTAACAAGAATTTACAGAAAATGTTTATTGTGATGTACTATTTGCTGAAGATAATATAGAATTTCCAGCTGATTTTAGAATATTTTTGTTGGTATTTGAAGCAAACCATGGGAGTAGATAATATTTTGGAACACAGCCCGTGGAATAGATGATATTTTGTATGTCATACAGTGTGTGGAAATTTGTATTTGTTTGTAATCTAATGACTTGTAAGCAGCTGATGTGGGAATTTGACTCATTGTAACTTAAGTAATGTAATGTGGGGCTGATCTAAACTTGCATTAGTTTAACTAATTTGGAAATGAAAGCTTAGCTTGTTCTCTTGGTATTACTGATATGAGAATCTTGCTGGAGTAACTTCTAACATCACATCACAATTCATTAATTCTCTAAGTAACATCTCAAATTCACAAATAAACCAATAGAAGTCAATGCACCGCTACAAGAAAATGGTCAACGTCGACTGATTTCAGATTGATAATTGATCAAAATAACATTGTCAATACATTTTGATAACTTAAACATAATATCAACCGATTACATAAGTTTCACAAACATAAACAAACTAGCTATTCCAGTCGCTTTCCCTTTCCCTTATCTTCAGTTTTTCCTTTTCCCTTTCGAGTAGTTACGTTGAACGAAATCTCCACGTCGTCTTCTTCGATCTTCGTTTCAGCCAAACTTTGAACATATGTGGCAAGTCTTGAATTGGTGATGTAGCTTGATTTTCATGTGAACACGTGAAGCTTGATTGACTTTCACCGCAAACACCACTGGACTGACCTTCAATTTCCAAGGCTTTCTTCTTCCGGTCGAAATACCCACAATCTTTAGTACAACACAAGAATAACCAGCCTATGTTTTTTGTCTTCTTCTCCACCTCCATTAGTTTCACAATTCCCTCAAAACAATTTCGGCATTGTTGTTTATTTGGACATTCGGGCAACCGACGCCCAGGCTGTCTACAACTATGGCAAATACCATATTCCTTCCTGCCATTTATCAATTCAACTGCAGCAACAATAACTTCAAAGTTACAATTCAAGATACATGACATTGTAATGTGATTGCAATTCAAGATACGGGACAAATGCAATATAAAATACGGCCATTTAATTTTTGAACTAAAACCCTAAACCATTTCTCCCAAGATGCAATCCGGCGAAAAATCAACCCATTTCATGTCTTTCCACAGGCAAAAGTTTGAAACTGCATAAACTCTAAAATCCAAACCCAAATTGAACAAAAGTTGAAACCGATTTCAACTGCGTAAACTCTAAATCCAAAACCAAATTGAACAAAAGTTGAAACCTATTTCAACTGTAAACTCTAAAATCCAACCCAAAATCGAACAAAACTTGAAACTGATTTGAAATGCATTTTAAAAAAAGAAAAAAAAAAAAGACTCAAGGAATGATATTACTTCAACTTGTTTAGTAGTCACTTTTGCCGGTCGATCCACTTGTTGTGCTGGGTTTCTCTTTTCTTTTCGCCTCTGGAACTAGTTGTGCTGGGTTTCTCTTTTCTTTTCGCCTCTGGAACTAGTCGATCCTCTTGTTGCTCGTCGTCGGCCGTCGGATTTTTTGAGAGAGAGCTTCCAATCGTGGGGCTGTGTTGGTGATAAGCCAGTGGCTATTTGTGTAATAGATGAGGGGCCAATTTGGAAATATATTTCTTCACGAGAAATTGAAATTCAAATTATGCCAGCTCAGCATTATGTGAATATTTATGTCAATGGTAATGTACCCCCCAGCATATTCCTTTCTTTTAACCATCACTGAAAGCTTACGCCAGATAGAGGTGATGATCTTTCTTCCAGCCAAGCACGGGGAGAACAACAAACTTTCCATTTCATGCCTGCTCCTGGGGTGGGGATGCAATTCGAAACTGGATGTATAAATTATGGGCTATCAATTTCAATGCCTATGGCTAAGGGTAATGATGGTGCACAACTCCTTCCTGAAGTGTTGGTGACTGTGCAAATTGAATTTCAAGATAAAGAGGACGAACTAACACGAACAAATGATTCGAGTTGTAGAGCAACAAGGGCAGACTGGAATAGACGTAGACAGACATCTTGAAGGCAAAATCCATTGAAGACTGACATCCAACATTCAGCCTCAGTTTTTTGTTTTGATGATTTAACTTGCACATATATATAACTAAATGTGATGGATACAAAATTTAGTTGATAGATGGTGCTTTAGAAACTGGTTTATATAGGCTGTTTTTGGTTGATGGAGGTTGTATAATATAACTGAATCCAACATTCAGCCTCTGCTTTTTTGTTTTTGATGATTTCACTTGCACATATATGTAACTAAATGTGATGGAGGCTGTTTTATATCAGTTGATTCTTTTAATGAAGTTTAAGTTGCTGGTTTTTGTTTATATTAGCATGTTTTATTTGCTGGGTTTTGGGAGAAGTGTAAGTTCCTAGATTTTGTTTTATTAGTTTCTGACAGCTGATTCAAAATCATGTGACATTAATAATGTGATTCATTTTGAAACCATCAGACAGCATTATACCAACAACATTTAGTACAAACATCTGATATTACAACTAAAATGGTTACATGAAGAACACACATAACACCACTCAACTTAAAGTCTACTACATATTTCATGACCATGAAATTAAAAACTAGTGATTCTCGTCAAGTACGTAGGTAGAATAGAGTCATGATTCTCTTCACTTTCGTTTTTCATTCTCTCCGATATCTCTTTTGCCCTTGTGCGTGGTTATGTTGAGGGTTATCTCGATGCCCTTTTATTTGGTAATTCCAGAGCAATGTTCCAACATACTCGATAATTCACCAATTGGAGGTGTCAAATTTTATTTCCCCAAACAAATGCATCTTGATCCACGTTCATCTTTCATACCACTGAACTGACTTTCTTTCTGTATTGATATCCAGATGTCGGCAGTGGCGGACCCAGCACCCGACGAACGGGGGGCGGCCGCCCGTGCTGGAATTTTGGAAGTGAATTTTACAGAGGCGGTCTGGTTCATATGGAGGAAAGTGGAAGTTGAGTAACTGATGCCGCCATGGATGAAGGAAGAAGACTTGTGTAAGTGTTGGGCCATTTTTGAATGTTTGGGTCTTTTTTTTTTTTTTTTTTAAATAGTGGGCTTTTCATGTTGGGCTGATTATTTTTTTTTTCAAAAAATAAAAATGGCTGAATAGAAATATTATATAAAACAAAAACATTTAAAACAGTTCGAAATAATTTCAACCCTAAATCTAATCCTCCCCTCCTGTGCAGACCAGATTCCTGGTCCAACCTCCAGCTGCAGCCTACCTACAGATTCCGGACGCGGCCTTCGGTATTCTCCCTCTAGCCGACTGTCATTGCCACGTCGGGCTTGTTCCGGTCAGTATCTTCTTCGGTTCTTTATAACTTTATTTTATTTATTTTTTGGTTTTTGTTGTTTAAATGTTTTTTAGGTATTTTATGATTTATTGATTATGAGTTATGATTATGAATTATAAGTTATTTGAAAATTTGAGAATATATGATGTTAAAAATTAAAAGTAGCATGTACTGTGATTTTTGAAAATGGAAAGTGTTAAATTGGGGAATTTATGATTTTTGATAAAATTGGGTTGGAATTGAAATTTGAAATTTGAACCGAAAGCTTAAAATTACATGGAAAAATAGATTTTTGTCTACAATTGTGCCTAATTCCCTTGTTCTTTCCTATATAACAAAAAAGGTGATAAATGGAGAATCTAATAATGTGCACATGATTAAAGCTTAAAGCACAATTTCGACATCGTTACATATGGTAAATGGAGAATCTAATAATATGCAAATGTAACTTTCAGCTTTATAATGTCTCATTACAAGCATTTGGATAAGGTCTTGAAGATAAAAATTTCCCATTACAGCTTCCACGGTTACTGGACAAATCTTATGGAGACTAGATGCACTATTACATTACTGAAAGAGAAAAAAAAATTAAAAAAATGAGCACCTTACAATGTATCTCAAAGTGAACAACATACATTTTTTTTCATAACAATACAGAGAACCATATGCAAAACTTGTTAATCCAAAAAATTTGGTGAACCTTTTTTCCCCAGTAGATTTCGAGTTTAAATCTCCACAACCGAAGAACTTAATTAATATATGTAATAGACTTCGAGTTTAAATCTCCACAATCCAAGAACTTAATTAATATATGTAAAGAGGTCTCATTTTCGCCTTTAGATTACAATGAGCCGGTGATGTGCTATAGTTAGGGAAAAAAATTCGAATTATCTTTATTTCTTGGTGACGGTTTCAACACACCCTTCGCAAATCCATGCTTCGTGGTGACGGTTTGGCCATCAAAATTGATGGATTCTTGATTTAGGGATTAGGGTTGTCTGCAAATTTGAATTTGGGATTTAGATTTGAAGAGACAGATTTGGGGTTAGAGTTAAAGGCTAAGGAGATTGAAAGAATGAATGAGATGGGAGAGATGAATCTACGATTTCAATTTTTTCATATTTGGTGAGAATTCTGCATCATAGTTGTCAAACTTGACTCGAACAGGAATACTGACTAGAACAATACAACGGGTCAATGGGTTAGTAATTCAACAGATGACCCCGATGATTCAACCGGCGTGTCATTGCATAAAAATGTTGGACCAAAATTTTTGAAAATAATATTTTTATAAAAATTATAAATGATTCATTAGTTATATATAAGTTATTGCACACAAGTAATACTAAATCACTTTATATTCAAGTGGTGAGAGATTCATTATTTTTTTTTTAGGTCCAATGTTCAATTCCATTTAACCCAAAAAATTTGTAAAATGATTTCAAAATCCAATCAAATCGGTCAATCGGGCCGATAAATCGCCGGTTAACTCGGTCAAAGTCTAATTTTGACCGAGACAAGTGTATTTCTATCCATTTAATTTATCCGGCCCGATCAAGGGTTCGGGCGGCCTGTTTTTCGACCTGATCCACAGAGCTTGTTTTTATAACTATGCAATACATGATGTGGAATTTAGCAGCCACGTGCCAATTCCGTCCCCCACGTGTGCAGCTCTTAGTGATGGGAGGAACATGATGAGCAGTGGAGTGCAACGATACAATCACATTAAAATAAAACCAAAATAAAATTCAAGATAATACGCAATTTGTATTCACGTTTGGACATTTTTCAAAGCCCAGAAATTCAACTTTCACATAACCAATGCTCAGGATCAGAACCAAAGACCGTTGCTTCCGTCGACGTTCAAGTCAAGATTCAAAATTCGGTACGTGGACAAGATGAAACTTAGAAAGAATATTTATAGGCGATGTAGAAAATCTAGCTTTTGTGGGAGAAAAATGAACAGGCCATGAGATTTGAACTGCAAGTCATGCCAGCAGCTGAATTTCTAGACCCTTGTTGGAAAATTGAGTTTATTAGTTGATTTGACCAACTTTTGACCAATTATTTTAGTGGATCCCGTTAGTTGGACATAATATTTCTTTGGGCGAATGTGTTCTACTACATGAATAGATTAATGTAGTATATTTATTTTCTCAAAATCAATTTAAGGTGAATGAGAAATTAAGGTCAAAAGATGACTACTTGAAGTTGAAATAAATTGAAATAATAATTGGGGGGAAATTGAAAAAGTACCAATCCCACATAGAAAAGTTAGAAGAATATAAATCACTTTATATTGCTCAAATTTGAGATTTGGGTTTGGGCCCCAAGGGGTACCAATAATCTTTGAAGGGGAAGAACCTACATGCTAGTAGATTTGGCCAAAGCCCACATGCGAGCGTCGCCGACCGGCCGGCTCGGCCCGGCCCACGAGTTGTGGACTTGGGCTTGTAGTGCTACTATTATAAGTTGAGGTCGTTGTATCTTAGGAGACGAGTGCCGGAATACCGTCAGCACCAGTGCGGGGCATTATTGTTTTAAGGAGAAAGAGTCAAACTCTTGTCACCCATTATTGTGTTGAAAATAGAGTAATGAATAATATTTTTTTGGAGAATGTGTTGTTGAAATTTAAAGTAACTTTATTGATTTGTGCATAGAATATTTTATTGAGTGAATGTGTGGTGAAGAATCTTACTATAACAAATAATATTTTAGATTAATGATAGACAAACAGGGACTAAAGTTTTAATGGTTTGGAATTGTGAATGGCACGTATAAAATATTTTTGATATAATTTGTTAAAAAAAAAAAAAATTGGGACCGCAACTGTAATTATTCCTTTTTTATTTTAATAATTTTTACTATTATTAACTAATGGAATTGGACAATTGGAGGGGAGGGTTTTGTACCTCAAATGTATTCCGCACTAAAAATTTCAAATATGGACATTTTGTGTTATTTTCAAAAAGTATGGAAATTTCAATTTGTGTTGTTTAGCCTGGTATCATACTCACCAACTGACGTATCTATGAAATGAAGTTCTTTCTTTAAAATATATAAGCTTTTGCTTATATGGTATCAAACTCAGCAACTGATTCGTCTACAAAGTATGTTGTTCAATTTGCAAAACTGCTAAAACCATTTAAAAAATCAAAAGAAACTTGCAATGGCCCTGTGCCATCCATTTTGGCCACAAAATGAAGTATTAGAATTATGCAACTATTGTTTTTGGTATTTGATTTTGGGTGGACAGGGGTTGGCAGGTTAAGGTGGTGGTGGTGAAAACTGCGGTGGGCCGTGGTTTACAGTGGTCTGGCAGATGGTGGGCGAGTGGGTGGCGGTGGGTAGGGGCCTGCCTGTTTTGTATTGAATGTCCCTTTATAATAAATAAATAAAAAATTTTTTAAAATATTTTATATGATAATATTAGAAAATTACCATTTACCCTCCACGACCAAAAAATGTCAGATTTTATTTTCTTGGTAATCTAATGGCAAATTAGACGGATTGTATGAGAAGTAATGGTTGAAAAGCTCAGGTGTGACGACTACCACCATTAAAAGGATTGAAAATAATAAAATAATCCATTGTTTTGATGGAGACTGAAAATTTCACGGCTGACAATGGATTTTTTTATTTATAGCCAAACAGTTGATTTATAGCCAAACGGGGGTATAAATATTGAAAGGTGGGCTTTTGCCTAGTTTTTTAATAATTTTGAGTGTGTGCATAGATGAAGAATCACATCAGCTATCGTTTTTACTGTAATATTCTAAATCATAAACGACAGTAGATTCTTTGGAAAGATGTATAAAAATCACATCAGCCCTGTGTTGTAATTATTGTTTACTTCAAAGAGATATGGCTATCCCCATCTCTTCATCTCCACTGTTAAATGACGACGTCGTCCATGGCTCTGCAGACTTCAGAGGCCGCCCTGTAACCCGATCCCAGTCCGGGTGTTGGAAGTCAGCTTTCTTCATCATAGGTAGAGTTTGTGATTTCTATACACAGCAAAATAGGATTTTGTAACAAACTATTAAGGTGTTTTGCCTTGGATTAGCAACTTATTAAGGTTTCGTCAACATGTACAATAATCCCACAAACTATTAAGGTGTTTTGCCTTGGATTAGCAACTTATTAAGGTTTTGTTCGATTTATTAGGTGTTGAAGTGGCTGAGAGATGTGCATACTATGGAATACTTTCAAATTTGATAAGCTATTTGACCGGCCAATTAGGCCAATCCACCGCGACGGCAGCGGCAAATGTCAACCTGTGGACTGGAACGGCCATGCTTACTCCGCTACTGGGTGCTTATGTGGCCGACTCCTTACTCGGTCGATACCGGACCATTATTATTGCCACTGTTCTCTATATACTGGTCAGTTCAAGAAAGATCTACACGAAAATTGCCATATAATTATTTGCTAATATATGTTTTCTATTTCCAGCTTTTAAATTATTTGGAATGATAGATGGACTTATTTAAGATATTGCATAGGAATTATATGGAACAATGCTATTCATAGTCAGCTACCACAATATTCATTGTACATGTCGCTTGTTATCTGAGGTATTAATTTCCTATAATTCTGTTGCCTCAAATAACAAGCTGCTGCATAAGAATAAGTATTGCAATCGTGGACCAGGAATAGTATTACTCGAATTATATATATGTCAAGCTACAGATCTTTTAGGAGTGGTTATGCCTGCTTCGGTTGCACCAAAAGATGATACGATTCATAATTCTGATCTTGTAAATAGACCAAAGTATAAATATGAAGTTCTCCAGCAGATGTCGACTTCGTACAGTTGAAAATTTTTCAGATTGAGTGAAAGGGTTGAAATTTGTCTGTGAAGGTTATAAAGTTCTGTGTTCTGATGTTCGGATTGAATTGGCTGTCTTTTGGCACTGTAGTTTGTTATCAAATTTTTTTTTGAACTTTCAAGTTTGAAGTTTTTTAAGCTGGTAATATTTTGCATATTTTTCCATGATGGAAATGCCTTTACTTGGTTGAGCTTGTGATATTTGGTATGTTAGTTGCTGGAGTTTCTGTACGGGGTCCTGCTCTCATTCATAATAGAAGTTTTGCTTAATAATTTTGAAAAAACACTAATAGTGACAAGAGGGGCTCGAGAAAATGACATATTTCTTCCCCTCACAAAATTTCTAGAAAATTCATTTATATTCTAATGGAGCCAGGGACTTCAATTTTGCTATTGATTTTCAGCAGTTCTGTCTCTCACTTCATTAACAAGAAGTACTTTTTTAGTACATAACATTCTTGAAAATGCTACTCTTGAGGGAGATGCTAATCATGTTCTTCAATTGTTATGATCTCAGGCACTAGGCACTATGTCCATATCTGCTGTTTTTAATTCATTCAATTCTTCAGACTGCCAAATTACTGCAGCATATAAGACGGCATGCTCTCCGCCACAGTCTCAAGTTATTTGCTTCTTCTTCTCATTGTATTTATTTGCACTAGCACAAGGTGGGCATAAACCTTGTCTTCAAGCTTTTGGAGCTGACCAGTTTGATGAGCAAAACCCAAAAGAATGTAAAGACAAAAGCTCCTTCTTCAACTGGTGGTGTTGTTTCTCGAATATAGGTGTTGTAGTGTCTCTATATGTTTTGAACTACATTCAAGACAACCTAAGTTGGGGTCTTGGCTTTGGAATCCCGTGCATTCTCATGTGCGTTGCCCTAATTATGTTTTTGCTCGGAACTATGACTTACCGATTTCGCACAGAGAGTGAAGAAAGAAGCCCATTTTTGAGAATCAGTTATGTGTTCCTAAATGCGGCTAGAAATTGGCGGACTACCCCGGCAGAAATATCTAAGGAAGAGAATGCTCAGGGTATTCTGCCTTATCAAGGTGCTAAACAGTTCAGGTAAGTCGACTACCATTTTATTTACTTATTCTGATATTTCAAAGGACAAACTGTCTCTTGACCTCACGTTTATAAAGGTATGGCTTATTTGGTAAAAAATATTGTATAATTCTAAAAATTAAGAGAGAAAGTGAAACTAAATTTTTATCCATAGCATCGTCCAGTATGGACACAAACTTTCCCTTAAGTTTCTATAGATTAGTCCCTATAAGTGTGCTTTCAATAGAATTCTACAGTCTATGTTTCTGCATTATCCAAGTTCACTATAGTCTATTGGTATAACAGTATATTAATGTATAAAATTCCCTTATCTAAAACAGGTAAACATTTTACCTTCTAACCTAGAACAAGGAAAAATACGCTGATACTCATCTCTAAATTTTAATTTTGTATGATCGTAAATGGTATCAACTATTATGAATTAGATGCTACTAATTCCTCCATAATCAGTGGGATGTGAAATAAATTATTTAAACTGAGAAGAAATAGAAGACACAAAAAAGAGCAAGTACGAGAGACAAGGATTTAACGTGGTTCAACAATTGTGCTACGACCACAGACCTACACCATTTTTTTCACCATATTAATGAAAGAAAGAAGAATACAAAGAAAATACTGACTGCATATTCTAGCCTATGCAGAGGTTTTTTCTCTTCAGTTTTCTCTTGTCTGACTCTATGTAGAAGCCTAACTCTTTGTTTCTGCCTCTCTGCATCTCGCTTTCACACTAGTAATTTTTCATCTGCCATGCTACTCTCTTTATACACAAGTGTTTGGCCCCATCAATTAATTACAATATGGGAATTGTTTCAGGGACAGATTTTGCACCTGAAATTAGCCATTGCCTTTTCCCATGCCCATAAAATATTTACATTAATTGCCTTGACAAAAGTTGCATTTAACCATGTGCTTACCCATCTTGCAAGACCATGTGCTTACCCATCTTGCAAGAAACCATTCTGAAGACTTTTGAATGTGAAGCTTATATAATCATCATTAGGCTCCAATACTCAACATTTTGGATTGTGACAGGTTTCTTAATAAAGCATTTCTTGCACCTGATGGTTCAATGGAAGACGGGAGGGTTTGTAGTATCCCTGAGATTGAAGAGGCAAAGGCAGTACTGAGACTTGTTCCAATATGGATTACATGTTTAGGATATGCAATTGTATATTCACAATCCTCGACTTTATTCACTAAGCAAGGAGTTACAATGGATCGCCATATCACGTCTAGTCTACAAATACCAGCTGCTTCATTTCAATCTTTTGTGAGTGTTGGAGTTGTCGTCTTTATTCCAATCTATGACTGTATTTTCGTTCCAATTACAAGATCCGTTACTGGGAAACCCTCTGGCATAACAATGCTTCAACGAATTGGAACTGGAATACTTATATCTTTTCTTTCCATGGTAATTGCTGCTTTGGTCGAGATGGAACGTCTGAAAATTGTTGTCGAATATGGACTGGTGGACCTTCCAAATGCAACAGTTCCAATGAGTGTGTGGTGGATGCTACCTCAGTACTTGCTTTTTGGAATTGCAGATGTATTTACCTTGATCGGGCTCCAAGAATTCTTCTACGACCAGGTTCCCAATGAACTGAGGAGTATTGGTCTTGCTCTATACCTCAGTATATTTGGCATAGGGAGTTTCTTGAGCAGTTTTCTTATCTCTGTGGTGGAGAAAGCCACCAGTGGTCCTGGTCAAGATGGTTGGTTTTCGGACAACCTTAATCGGGCTCATCTCGACTACTTCTATTGGCTACTGGCTGGGCTTAGTGCTACTTTGTTTGCTCTCTACTTATACTTTGCAAAATCTTATGTCTATAATCGAAGAAACAGTCTTTGAAGAAGCATAGAAACATTAGCTGGACAAATATGGCTAGTAGAAGAGCAGTGTTGTGGAAGAAACTGGGCTAAAAATTGCTTGTTTGTTTCTTAGGTAGTAGTTTTAAATAAATAAATGTTGTTTGCTTGTCTTGTGCGTATTAAAAAAGTTGTTTTTAATGAAGAAATGAAAAATTCCAAGCTGATTATAGAGGAGAATTTCCTTGCTTATGGTACAAACTATAGATGTTATATGCGGTCAAAACTTGTCTTCTTTGATAAACGTATAAGAGTCAATTATTGTTATTTATTGAAAGAATAATGTTATCTAGCACCAATAGTGTTAGAACACTAGTTTATATGTCATTATGTGTTAGGTTTAATAAAAGGTGAAATTATGTGATTTATTGAATTATACTTTTCATTTAACGACACTTAATGCCACATATATTGGTGTTTGCACATAGTATTAATCTTACCGAAACACAACCTCGAATGAAAGAACACTAGTTCCCAAAATCCTAACTTGAAAATTATAGGCTGCAAATGTGTTTAGAATTAAAAGTCATCTTTGTTGTTTGTTGTAAAGTTCACTTGGTAACTAGAGAGAGTCTTAAATTCCTCGATTAGACTTCACAAAAACGAAAAATGTTTTGTCTCCGGATTTAGTATTTGTTAACTTGACGTAAATAATGTTTTCCACAAATATACTATCAAAGAAATCAATTTATCTAGTTTTACTTGTACACAAAGTTCTGTTCATAAATTTCATTAAGCTCTCTACAGAGTCAAATATGTTTCGAGTTAATTTGTATCCGTCAAATCATTTCTATATCGTCACGTATTTCTTGAGATACTAAAATCATAGTACGAGAATAAATAAATTCTATTAAAATTTGTTATGCTAAATAAAATCTCTTTTCCGTTTACTCATTTTTGTCAAAGTGGGGTGGTTGTTGAGCCAATCTCTTCGGCCATCCGAATCAATAAATAATTTGGACGCCCAAACTCAATTCTTAGACCACGTTCTTCATGGCTCGCGCATTTTGGTAACTTTTAAAATGTTTCGTTACATTTTTTACATTTTAATTTATTTTTGCACATTTTTGATAAATCTCACATATTTTGAACATTTTGGACATTTTTAATTATTTTTCCACAATTTCATTCACATATTTTGAACATTTTGGGGGCATTCTCACACGTAATTATGCATATTAGCTCATTATGGTAAATTTGGGCCTTTTTAAAAATAAAAATATTTCGTACTTTTTGTCAATTTCTTTTGAAGATCTGGTCCATTTGGCACCTTTTTGGTACATTTTGGAACATTTAATTATTTGAACCATTTTTTATATTTTAGTGAGTTGTGGCATGTATTTTGGTACATATTGGCATGTTGTTACATTTCGACATGATTTTGTACATTTTCATATTTTGGTCCATTTCCGACAGTTATGGTATATTTTTCACATTTTTGGTACATTTTTTAGCCTTGCGGTTTACTTTGGTATACTTTTTGCAACTTTTGTTACATTTTTTGAGCATTTTTATGCCTTTCGTGCATTTTTTGTACATTGTGGTGCATTTTAATGTATTTTAGCACATTATGGTAAATTTTGTGATGTGTTTTTGGACATTTTGAACATTATGTACATTTTGGAGCATTTTGTTACATGTAGAGCATTTTGATACATTTTTTATGAGTTTCACACATTTTGGTACATTTCCTACATTTTGGTCCATTTTTTGACAAGTTGGAAAGTTGTGGTACATTTTGATTTCTTTTGATAAAATTTTTGGCAAGATATAATATATTTCGCCCATTTTGGTATATTTTTTACACGTTTTGATGCATTTCATGCATTTTGGTACACTTTAGAGCGTTTCAATATATTTCACACATTTTTGTTTGTTTTTGCACATTTTGGTCTGGTGGTTGGATACTTTTTCGTCTTTGAATATATAATCTAAATAAATACCTGTAGTCTTCTTTAGTATCATAAACTTTTAGATATTAACTTCGATGATACTCTCGTTGCATCTCATTTATTAAAAATTGCGCACTTAAAATTTTTACTTTTAGATGAGATAGTGACAATCACGTAGCCACATTCTGCTAAATTCCACCCCAATTTCCCATTCAACAATTTAGGGCAACGTAAGGTTTAATTATTTATGTTTTTTATTTAATACGACTTCAATTGGCTGAGAGATTTGCGCACTTCGAAACATATTTGAATTTACTAAACTATTTATCGAGTTTATGGGGGCAAATCCAAAGTAAAGATGATTTTCTGCTGACAATGATACAAGTCATCACCAAGTATATGAACTAATAGAGGTAAGGTAGCATCTATAAACGAAAAGAGCCTTGCATTTTCAAGTATATGTAAATGTCAGGTTTATACACCATTTGAGTAATAATATTGGTGCTTAAAATTCAAGTACAATATTCGAATATTATCGAATATTATAACTATTTTAATAAATCAAATTTCATTCTCAAAAAATTTAAAATGAATTCTTTTTTCTTTACAATCTTTACCTACGTAATTTTCTTCTATGGCACAAATTAGTTCAACAACAATCAATCAATATTTCATTTGTTTTTTTTTTTTTTTTTCAATCATTCAAAAAAATTCAATCAAAATTTTTTGAGTTTAACACTAAAGGTGTCTTCACGAGATGTCATTCTTACACTAGGAGGTGGGGCTAAAGAATCTAGAATGTGCCAAGACAAATGAGAATATGGTTTTGGGATGGGACGAGTGTGGTGTGGTGTGGTGTGGTGTGGTGGGATAAAGTGGTGAGATGGGGTAGATATACTTGATTTTTTTAATAAAAAATTGCTCTTACCATATTTTTGAATTGAAACGTTGTGGGGTTTGAGATAATTTTCCTTTTTGGAATTTGAAGTTTCACTTATTTGATGGGCTCATTCCATATGGGGCCAAGCAGGGGCGGAGCCAGGGGGGACTGGGGTGGGCTGTAGCCCACCGTTGCCCAAGCCCAGCCCTTATTAAAAAAAAAAAAAAAAAATTTAGCCCAGTTTTTTGCAGCCCAGCCCAACCAGTTCAGCCCACCGTCCCAGCCCAATTGAAAAACTGAAGCCCAAATTCTGAACCAAACTCTTCACACCTGCAGGCTGCACGGGTTCTTCAGGTCTTCAGGCTTCAGCTCGCGTTCAGAAATCACGCCCATTTCATTCTTCAGCTCGTCTTCGCCCCTGCCTGCGCCGGTCGTTCTTACCGCCGCCGCCGCTGGTCGTTCTTCGCCCATTTCATTCTTCAGGCTTCAGCTCGCGTTCACGGTTCACGCCCATTTCATTCTTCAGCTCGTCGAGCTCCGTCCGGCGGTAAGTTCAATGTTCCTCACTTCGTCTTCTTCCTCCGCCCCTGGTTCAGCCTTCAATTTATTGTGTAATTTCTGTGCTATTGAAATTTGAAAATGTTAAATGTGGTAACTGCAGTGCCTGAGTCCCTGACCGTTTTGAGAACTCATCTTGGCCGATTTTTGGGGTAGGGTTCGGTCCGTTCGGACCTTCCGCGTTCGGTTCAGGCTGTTCAGCCGTAGCCGGTAGCCCGTACGTCCTCTTACTCTTCCTAGAAATTGATTTTTGTTGGTATTGTTGTTGGTAACTTGGTATTGTTGTTGCCTTGTTGGTAACTTGGTATTGTTGTTGGTTTTGGATGCTTTGCTAATTGCTAGTTTGCTTAGTATTTGTCTGATTGTCTCCATGTTTCTTGTAGACTTAGATAGTTAGATAGTAAATTAGTTTGGCTAATTATTTAGATAGTAAATTAGTTAGATAATTATTTAGCAGACTTAGAGTGGTGCAATACTCAAATTTATACATATCACGTGCTCTATAGATATGGCATATCTTGAGTGAATGATACGCATAAAAGATGGAAAATATTTGAACTTAATGATTATTTAAGGAATGTTGCTGGAAGAGAACGGCTTCTATATTATAGTGCGAAGTTGTGGTGCACACATGAATAACAAACTAAATCTCTTACTGTATAATATGCTTTATAGGATATTGAAGTTTTTTTTTCATATTTATGCTTTTAGGTTTAATATGGAGGAAGATCGACCTTCTTCCAAGAAAGGAAGAACTTTGTTATCTTTCTTTTCAAAGAGTAACAAACATCAGGGTACTCCAATTCCTACGGCATCAACTTCAAATCCAATTTCATCCCCTGAATTGGAACGGTCTTCATCTTCTAATCTTCATGTCGAACCATTGGATTCAATTGAACGGGACCCAGGAAAAAGAAAGCAAATATGTGAACATCCAGTTAATGAACGCGATCAGATTAGGCGAGCCTATCTAAATGCTGGACCTTATCAACCTAAACTTTTGGACTATCAGAGTAAAGAATGTGGAAAACAGAAACGTCGATTTCAGGAGCATTGGTACAATCAGTTTCCTTGGTTGGAATATTCACCTTCAACACATAAAGCATATTGTTTTTATTGCTTTCTTTTTGTCAATGATAGTGCTCCACCTATTATTTCATCGTTGGTTACAGTTGGATTTGACAGTTGGAAGAGGGTTAACCAAGGAAGTAAATGTGCATTTCTTATTCATATTGGTACAACATCGTCATCGTATCATAATGGTTGTAAGAGAAAAGCTGAAGATCTAATGAAACCAACTCAACATATTGACAAGGTAATGCAATCTATATCAGCCGAGGAAAAACAGAAAAATCGTTTGCGTCTAAAGACCACTATTATGAGTGTGCAGTGGTTAGCACTTCAATGTTGTTCCTTTAGAGGACATGATGAATCTCAAGCTTCAATAAATCGTGGGAATTTCATTGGACTGGTTGATGCATTTGGAAAAATGAATGTGGAAGTAGGAAAAGTTGTTTTGGGTAATGCTCCAAGAAATGCTACATACACATCCCCAGACATTCAAAAAGAGGTTTTAAACATTATGGCCAATAAAGTACGACAAAGAATTCGCGACGAAGTTGGGGATGCGAAGTTCAGTATTCTTGTTGATGAAGCACGGGATGAATCTGAACGAGAACAAATGGCCATTGTCTTGAGGTTTGTGAGTAGTAATGGAATTTTGACAGAACGTTTTTTTGCAATCAAAAGTGTTAGTAACACTACCTCATTAAATCTTAAGAATCAGATTTCTGATGTTCTTGTCCGTTTCAACCTTCAAGTGCAAAACATGAGAGGTCAAGGGTATGATGGTGCTAGTAATATGCGTGGTTCTTGGAATGGACTACAAGCATTATTCCTTAGAGATTGTCTGTATGCATATTATGTCCATTGTTTTGCCCACCGTTTACAACTCACCTTGGTTTCTGCAGCTAGGGATGTCTCAGATATTAATTCATTTTTTTCTCATTTGGACAGTGTTATTAATATGATTACATCATCTCCTAAGCGTATCAATGAGTTGAAAAGTGCCCAAAGAAAAGAAATTGAACATTTGTTGGAAATAGGAGAACGAGAGTCAGGAAGTGGGAGTAATCAGATTGGTAATTTGCAACGAGCCGGAGGTACTCGTTGGTCTTCTCATTACAGCTCTGTAAAGAGTTTGATTGATATGTATGTTGCAACTTGCAAAGTGCTTGAGTATCTCAGTGATCATTCTCCAAATACAAGAACTCGGTCCGAAATTGCTGGTGTATACAAAAACATGACAACATTTGAATTTGTATTTATCTTGCATTTAATGCGTAGAATATTGGCAATTACGGATGTACTTTGTCAGACCCTTCAGAAAAAAACTCAAGACATCTTAACTGCTATGAGATTTGTCCATACTACAAAAACTATCCTTCAAGCATTGAGAGAAGATGGTTGGGAAGAATTTCTTCAAGAGGTGACAGTTTTTTGCTCAAAAAATGATGTACATATACCTGACTTTGATGGTTCGTACATGGTTGGTCGTTCTCGTGGTCGTGAGTATCCTACAGTTGAACATCATTACCACTTTGATATTTTCAATACAGCCATAGATTTTCAGATGATGGAGTTAGATACAAGATTTAATGAGACATCATTAGAACTCCTTTCTCTCAGTACGGCTTTGGATCCAACAAATTCTTTTGAATCATTTAACATGGATAATATCTGCAAGCTTGCACAGAAGTTTTATCCTGAAGATTTTACGCAACAAGATATTTATTGTTTGAAAATTGAGTTGCAACATTATAAAAATGATGTGATTTCCGAACCTCGTTTTCAAGTGCCTACACTTTCTGATTTATGTCGGGAATTGGTTGCAAGTAGAAGGTCGGAGAGTTACATCATTTTGACTAAATTGATTTGTTTAGTACTGACACTACCGGTTTCAACAGCGACAGTGGAGCGAGCATTTTCAGCAATGAAACATGTGAAGACAGAAATTCGTAACAAAATGGATGATGGTTTTCTTGCCGATTGTTTAACACTAAGCATTGAACGAGAATTTAGTGTTAATTTAGATCTAGATTCTATTATAGATGAATTTTATGCTATAAAACATCGTCGGGTACAATTGTAATATGTAACGTTATATTATAACTTTTTAAGTTATATATAAATCTTATTCGTACATTCACTTTTTAAAAATTTTGCCCCCCGTACATATCATTCCTGGCTCCGCCCCTGGGGCCAAGGTTCTTATCCGTGATCACACTAAATATGTATTTTATTTGAGAAATGTGTCTCGTTGAAAATGAATTTAAAAAAAAAATAAAAAATTTAAAGAATCTATATGAAATAGGGGCTTAATTTAAAACATATTTTAACCTTGTATTTAAAGATGGGAGAATTATGGTTGGGGTTTCAAACCTTTTAAATTATTGCAGACTATGTTCAAACATTTTATTTTAGCAC
This sequence comes from Fraxinus quadrangulata, assembly GCA_903798255.1. Classification (NCBI taxonomy): domain Eukaryota; kingdom Viridiplantae; phylum Streptophyta; class Magnoliopsida; order Lamiales; family Oleaceae; genus Fraxinus; species Fraxinus quadrangulata. The sequence continues at coordinate 20,764 of CAIGRB010169404.1, read as the reverse complement.
CTATAGTCTCAAACTTTTCATCTTAAATACAATTGAAGGACAAATGGATGTGTTCCGTTAATCAACCCAAAGAAAAATAATTTTACCAAATTTAAAAGGGCAAAGTTGTAATTCTATATTTATCCAATGAAATAAATAAAAAATAAATAAAAACAAACAAAGGATGAAAAATAAAAAATGAAATTATAATTGTTCATCTTCCCCCAAAGCACCCCACCTCGATCCCTGACCCCCAAGCTATCATACAGCACCACGAGTCAGATCTTCTACATCGTAGTCGGATTCAACCTTTAAAATAATGCTAAACCCACCACCATTACTATACAATCTTCTCTACCACCACTTGTTATCACCACTAATAGCATCCATCTTCGATTACAAATTTGTTTCAAATCAAAAACTGGATCTGAATCATGAAATTAGATCTTGTTTCAGATTTCAAACCAAAGTGTGATTTCTGAATTTAATGAATCCATGTGTATTTGTATAATAAGGTTTTACTTTTACGGAATTTTTATAGTTTCCTGCGAGTTGAGGAGGAAGTGATAATGGCAGTAGTAGTTTGTGATGATGATTTTTGGGGTGATTGGTTTTGTGGTGGGAATTGATTGGTTTTGTGGCGGTTAGTGGTGGTGGTGCGAGGTAGGGGCCACAGTGGTTGTGTGACACAACTTGTTACAAATTTTGTTAGGAGTGTTGTGTTACATTTGTTTTACAAAAAGAAAGAAATGTTACAAAATATATAACACGGTCTTTTGGGAAGTAAAATAAGTTGGACAGTAAAATAAAAAATAGTTTCTTTTTAACCAGACCGTGAAACTTGAGGAAATTACACTTAACACTGTTTTTAAAGTTTACACTTCATTAATCAGATTTTAAGTTTAATTTTTTTTAAATCTTTAATTTTTCTAAAATCGGGTTATAATTTTTTATTCAATGTTTATATATTAATTCTACACACCCTATCCCATCCACCAGAAACCCTAATTATTTCATTTTCTCCCCCCCCCCC
>CAIGRB010169404.1:1252-18209 GCA_903798255.1 Fraxinus quadrangulata | reverse complement strand
TCTCATTCTCATTCTCGAATGAGAAGACGAAAGGAGATAACAAGAAAGTTTCATTTTTTAAACTATTTGCATTTGCCGATGCTTACGACTATTTTCTCATGTTTATTGGATCCATTGGTGCTTGTGCGCATGGTGCTTCCATCCCTGTCTTCCTCATTTTCTTTGGAAAGTTGATAAATATCATCGGCTTGGCTTATCTCTTCCCAAAAGAGGCCTCTCACAAAGTCGCTAAGGTATCAAGTAGCGTTACCTTTTTCATGTTTCCATTTACTTTTGTGATCAATCAATTAACAAATATATTTGTATTGCAGTATTCATTGGATTTGGTATATCTGAGTATAGTCGTACTATTTTCATCATGGACAGGTAAGAAAATTTTGAATTATATCAAAATTATCAATTAAATATAATTCATTTAAATTTTGTAAAAAAAATTATTTACAGAGGTGGCTTTTTGGATGCATTCTGGGGAAAGACAAGCCACAAAAATGAGAATGGCATATTTGAGGTGTATGTTAAATCAAGACATTGATCGTTTTGATACTGAAGCTTCTACTGGAGAAGTCATTTCTGCTATCACCACTGATATTATTGTTGTTCAAGACGCCATTTCTGAAAAGGTACGTATTGCCTCCATTATGTTTGACTGTACTCAAAAATTGAGGGGTTATTCTCTTTGCCGTTTTCTATTTTCAATTTTTCAAAATAGTGAAAACATGTTTACTTACCTGTTTTCAAAAATGAATTTCCGAAAACGAGTTTAAAATTTATAAAGAAAACCAAAAATGTCAAAAATGTCGTTTTGAATGTTTTCAGTTAAAACTATGTCATTTTCAAAATGCATTTTTGTTGTTTTCAGTTACGCCACCTACTAAAACAAGCGCCATCGTCGCCTGTACCACATTGTTGCCACACCATCAAAATCGTCGTCGGCGACATCGCTACAACAGCAAAAGAAAAAAAATTATCGCACACCACGTACACCACCGCCACAGCCACAACTGTCGCACACCACCGCCACTGCCACAATCGCAACCCAAAACCATCGCACACCATGCATCTAACCACCGCATTAAAAAAAACAGAGAGATGAAGAAGCCGGCAATCGCAGGGAGAGACGCTAGCTGCTGTCGCTATAGCTTCGATGTGGTCTTCAACGCCGACGGCCTTGCGAGAGAGACGAGAGAGAGAGAGAGGGGGAAGAAGAACAAGTTTTCCACTTTTTTATTTTTGAAAATAATTTTTCAAAATGACAAAAATAACATATTTTCAACAATATCAAAATGGACACTCAAAATACAAAGCTCAAAATGAATTCAAAACAAAAAACTGAAATACGAAGAGAACAACCCATAATATTTTTTTCCATTTTCTCAATAAAACTTTGTAAAATGACGAATTTTCCCTCCTTTTTTAATAAAATAAAAAGAAAAGAGGAAAAAAAATTAATAAAAAAATTACAACCATAATCCCAAAGTTGTCAAAAAATACAAATGAATCCCACTTAACACATCTAAAGAATAAAAAATTCTCCTCTCCAAATTTCATCCCACCACCACCTAATTATAGTCATGGCTATAAAGAACTTTTCTAGTTCTGTGAAGAGGATTTCAGAGGATGCATTGATAGATGATTATATTTGGGGATCTGAAATTTGACGGGATTTTAGGTAAAGAACTATAGATTGTGGGTTTACTAGGTTTTGAGGAGGAATATTGATTGGAGATTCTGAGGGCTTTGAAAATGGGAAATTTGAAGGTGTGTATTAGGTAGTTGAAGAGGAGAAATATTTTTAAGAAAATCAACCATATGCCGCTCTCTCTACAAGTCTACCACAATCCCATAATCTCACAAAACATTGGGCTTTCCAAGATTGAGAAACTGATAATACCTATTAGATTTATATTTCGTATTAGCGATTCTGTGAACAAATTGACCAACTTGAAAAAGTATATAAGTTTAGGGAGTAAATTGTATAGTTTCACAATTGGTAGGTTAGCTTAGAGTTTGAGATTTCATGTTTGGAACAAGTAGGATTCATGTCGATTTTTCGCTAGCCGCTCATCGGAGTGATGCTCAAGCAGATGAAACAGAGAATGCCTCGCTCGACCTTCACCCCACTATCGCTGGAGTGACATACCCTTTGCTTGAACGGCATTTTTACGGCTAGACCTAATTTTTTATTTTCGAGATTTTTTCTTGGCTCATTCAACCTAATTCGTCCAACCTATAAATAGGGGCGTCGCGATTTCTGCATACAAGTGATTGAACATCATATTATTCAGAGAGAATACATGCTTTACAAGAATCAAAGTTCAATAATTCCATTATTTATGAGCCAATCATTGTGAAAACATCAAAGAACCAAATGAAACACTGGATTGCACTCTTCACTTGGGTCTGCTGCAAGATTGTGTGGTCAACTGTACTGAATTAAAGATCAAGGAAGAATCTGAAGAACGAGGAGTTCTTTGGAAAGATCTACAGGAGATAAACTGCGTAAAGAGTCAGGATTGGAGTTCGTGTGCTCATTCCAAGAGGACTGTTTTACAAAGAAGAACCAGAATTGGTGTTAGTGTGCACATTCCAGGAGGGATGCTTCATACTTCAGATATGAGATCAGAAAACTTGTGTCGTCNTTTCCCGCGTTGGGTTTCTCTGTGAAAAATTCTGGTATTGTCTACTGCTCTTTTTATTGCCTTGATATAACTGCCGTATTCAAAGATAGGCTAAATTGGATTGTTTGACTAATCACCTAGATATAATTAACTTGTGACTTGTTGCTTGTCAATTAAAGTGTTAATTCCGCATTTACACCTAATCATCCCCCTCTAGGTGTAGTAGGGTCGAATCTTGCATTTCTTAATACCAAAATTCTAAAAACTAAATTATGCATCAGATTAATGCAGTGGCGTTGGTTTAGGAGGCGATCAGGAATGGGGGCGGTGTTAACCACGACGCACCGTGGGCAGAAACCGAATTTGGAATATTTTAGTGGTTTGTCTATGAAGGGATCTCATGTAATTTATGTCTATCAGAATTATGTCAGATTAACTTTGGTTCTCATATCCATGGGTCTCGTCGAACTCGAGATCCTCCAGCATAGTGGCACACCCTCGGGATGGTGGTGGTTGTAGTTAGGTGATCGCTTACCTTTGGAATTTTAACTAGTATATCATCCACATATATCTTCATAGTCTTTCTAATCTGGTGCACAAGCGTCAATCTGATTGACTAACTGCTGGTAAGTAGCCCAGCATACTACAGTCCAAAAAGCATTTCCTTGTAACAATATTTTCCTCAATTTGCGATGAAGGATTCTACTCTTTATCCTATTTGTACATATGGCTATTATTGTAGCCTGAATAAGTATCCATAAAGCTTAAAAGGGTGTGCTTGGCTATCACATCAACCAGTTGATTAATGCAGGACTTGAGAAAGATATCCTTTGAGCATGTGTTGTTCAGATCTAAAAAGGAAATGCACACTATGGACATACTAGCTTATCAACCTCTTTTTTCAATGTTGCATCTCTATAAGGGTTGGGTCTCCTCTTCTATTTGAGGCTGAAATTTGGTATCAATTTTCAAGGTGTGGCACGACACCTTTGAATTAATCTTTACCATGTTTTCGTGCCTCCAGGCAAATACAGCCAGGTTATTTTTCAAAAATTAGAGTTTCCTTTCCACTTCCTTAAATAAGTCATTTTCGACTTGGAGTACTTTGGTGCCATCTTAGCTTAAAAGTATACTTTTGAGTTTCGTAATCGAAGAAACATGAGATTTCAACCTGATGGCTCGTAGGTAAAGGTCATCCACAACACTTTCTTCCACATTTGCCATACTCGTATTACCTAGGTTGCCTTGGCCAACTCTTCATCCGTGACTACTCTTTCCACTGTGGTATCCCCTTCATGATATAGTTAGTCTTGGGTCAATGAGTGATTTTGGCAATGGCACTTAAATAACATTCACACGAAATCCTTTGGCCCCCATTCACAGTTGTCACCCTTGTCTCAATAGGGAACTTCATAGAAATGTGATGTATGGAGGTGACAACCTTCAATTCTTTTAGCACTGGCCTTCCGAGGTTCGCATTAAAAACGGAACTATTGTGCACTATTACTAATTCCAAAAATACAAGGGCAGCCCTAGAGTTATAAAAATTTGACACCTCTATTATTAGAAGTTTATTAAAAATATTTGATTTCTTGCTCTTATTCTGCAAATTGTAGCAATGGCCATTCCATTTGTGTCGGCAGTGATACTCGATTTGTAGAAGTGTCAATGGAGATAGCATGGGAGCAACGCCATTTTGTTCCATGGTATTCTGTGGGGCCCATGTGGTTTGACTCTTATGCTATAGCATGCCTCTATTGGGCAGAATTGAACAAATAAAAACATAGACGATGGAAGTGGTGGTGTAGAGGTGACTTTAATGGAGGTAGTGGTATAGGAGGAGGAGATAATGTTTGGGATGTTTGTCATTGTCGAGGTGGGATCGAAGAGAAAGATGGCTAGAGGAGTGATGATGAGGAGGTGGTGGACGAGAGTACGGTGGCACTCGATGGTCCGACGATTGTCGATCTAGAGATATTGTGACAGAAGAGATACTGTAGGATGGGCGCGATTGCACTACAGTTGCACTGCTCATTCAAAGCTTGAAAACCAAACCTTAATGTACAGTGTAGATGATGCCCCTCCGAGCTTGTTAGGATTATCCCTACTCCAAATTTAGACTCTCCAGACAATTCATCGATAAACAACTCTATTGCCTCCATTCTGAAGACATTAGATCCTCGAAATATATAGGCATTAAATGTCATTCTGTAAGCTCGGCAACAAAGTCTGCCAAGGCCTATCCCTTGTTAGCAGTTTTTGGCCCAGAACTGAATGTCGAACTGGGTGAGTTCTATTACGCATTTCATTAATCTTCCAAATGTGTTGGGCTCTTGCTAAACCTACCTTAACGAGAAATTGGTTAAGAACTCTACGGTGTGGGCATAGAAATATTTCCTCAATTTTTGGATGATATGATCAACACGATAGCCAATTCTCCATATTTTATATCTAGAATTCTTTAAGGGCATTACTCACATAATAAATTGGTAACTGTAGCAACCCCTAATTAGGACAAGTACATCACTTGTGGCCCCCGTTGAGATGGTCAGGTAGATTTTTATAGGACTTCTCATGTACTACTTTAAACAATAAAGGAGCTTGGCACAGGTGTTCATTCAGAGCCACAAAGGCCTCTTCACTCTTCGGAGTCCATTTAAATTTCTTCCATTCCTTGAGTACTTTAAAGAAAGGAAGTAATATTTTTGTGGACTTTGAAATGTAACAATTGATGGCCGCTATCCTTCAATCAAGCACTGTTCTTCCTTATGCTTTTATGGAGGTTTCATTTCCAAGATGACTCTAATCTTTTCCAGATTGGAGTCAATCCCTCTTTCATTAACCCGAAATTCCAAAAGCTTGCTCGAGGCGATCATGAATACACACTTCTGTAGATTGAGCTTCGTTCAATAGTGTAGTAGAATGTTCGATGTACTCACGAGGCGGGTTACGTACTCACTTGCCTTCGAGATTTTTACTAGCATATCATCCATATATACCTCCATAATTTTCCCAATCTGGTACATGAGTATCTGATTCACCAACTGCTGGTAAGTAGCCTAACATTCTTCAATCCAAAGGGCATTTCCTTGTAGCAGTATGGGGCCCATGCGATGAAGAATGTGTGCTCTTCATCCGACCTGTACATAGAAATCTGATTGTAGCCTAGATAAGAATACACGAAGCTTAAAAAGGCATGCTTGGATATCGCATCAACTAGTTGAGCATGCCATTTACTACCAACTTGTTGACCTCTTCTCAATGTTACTTACCTCTCCAGTTTGGGTCTTCTCTTCTGTTTGTGGGGCCAAATTTTGGGATCAATCTTCAAAATGTGGCACGGCACCTTCGGATTAATCCTTACCATATTTTCGTGCCTTAACACAAATACATCCATGCTCCTTTTCAAAAATTCCTCGAGTTCCTTTTTCATTTCTTGGGATAAGTCATTATGACATAAAACACTTTGGCGTCATCTTGGCTTACATGTATACTTGTGCGTTTCTCAATCGAAGATGCATGGGATTTCTACCTAGTGGCTTGCGGGTCAAGGTCACCACAATTCTTTTTTCTACATTCATCATACGCTATAACTTATGGATGCCTTGGCTAGCTCCTCATTGTCACTATTTTTGCTATCATGGTATCCACCATAATGTTGCAATTAGTTTCAGGTCGAGGAGTGGCTTTTTTAGTGGCATTTAAGTAATATTCAAAAGAGCCCCTTTGGTCCCATTTCATCATTGTCATGCCTGCCTCAATAGGGAACTTCATAGAAATGTGATGTATGGGGGTGACAACCTGCAATTCTTTTAGTGTTGGCCTTCCGAGGATCACATTACAGGTAGATCTATTTTCCACTACTACGAATTCCAAAAATACATGTGCAACCCAAGAGTTATGGAAAATTTAGATGTCCGTTAATGGAAATTCATTGAAAAATATATGATTTCTTGTTTATATTCTGCTAACTGTGGCAATAGCCTTTTCATTGGCGCCAACAGTGATACTCACAAGATGAAAGTCGCCAAGGAAATGATTTGTAAGTAGTGTCATTTCAGTCAATGGCACTCTGTAGGACCTATTTGGCATAATGCCATGATATGGCATGCCTTCATGTGGCTAGATTTGAACAAATGAAAACACAGACAAAGGGAATGGTGGTGTAAGAGGTGACCTTGGAGGATTAAGTGATGCGGAAGGAGAAAGAGGTAGTGAATCCCTAATCTCTGTCTCAACTCTAAAATTTTTCCACCTAAATCACCCACGCCATTCACCATTTTTCAGCCACCGACACCGGTCGTGAGTCTCCCATAGCTAGCCAGTGGTGAATTTCCTCCAATTTTTGCCCGAATTGCGCAGAAGTGTTTGCTATTGACTGAGTTCTTAACATTTTTTTAAGTATTGTTTCTTTAATTTCTTTCATGGACTTTTTCTTTATTTCATGTGTTCCACTGTCGATTAATTTGTTCAGTATTGTACATTCTTCATTACCTTTTCCATTAGTCAGACCTGATATTTTTTGTTCATTTGTTGTTTCATGTTTTCTGAACATGTTATAGATAAGCAAAATCTCCGCCCAAGTTTTTTGGATGCGTATAAACTCAACAAGCTTATACATTTAAAGCATACCCATGAAAATTTAATCAAATGTATAGTTAAAAATCAGAAATGGTAGATTTTATGATTCACGTAAAGACTAGGACCAATTTAGCCATGGGGAAAAATTAATAATTTCCCAAACAGTAAAATAGAAGGTGTTTAAATCTTAGGGAATTGTTAGATTCACTGGGTTTTCTTCATTTTTTGATTAAATGTTCACTATTTTTACGTTCTTCATTGTGCTTCTTTAAGATTATAATGATGTACGGTATATTTTCAATTTTTTACAAAACGTCTGTACCGGCCTTATTTTGTTTTTTAACAGACTTCGTAACATATTCCACATTAGCGCTTAAACAATTGGTATTCTAAGGGGCTCATTTCAAACTTCCCAAAGGCTTGAACTTTCATCCACGTATTCGTTTTTCACCCTCTAGCAATCCAAGTTTTTGAACAAAAGGGTCAATTAAATATGAAAGGATATTAGGAGGGATAAACACTTTGAAGAAACTGAATTGACATAAAGTTATTAGACAAGAACACACATTCTTGTAGTCAAGTAATTATAAAAGCCATTGATAGAGTTGGTAGAGAAAGGATCAGTCATAAGGAGAGAAAACAGGAGGAAAGCTGAAGATATGTTGTTTTTTGTATCCATCATAACTCGTGTAATTCTCACTGTGTTAGATATGTTGTTTTTGTAGATAAAGTTTTTTTTTTTTTTTATTCCCTTAGCATGTTTCCATACTCTTTCTTGTGTTTATTTTTTGTATTTTCAGATGACTTTCTCACATAGGTATAAAATCTCGGAGGAAGAGCGCGTTCATGCACAAGTATCATAGGTCAGCAACACCTGATACATTAAAGTTGTCTGGAAATTTTTGGGGCACAACAAAAGAGTTAGTTTGAGAACAGCAACACAAGGCATCTTGGGAAATTGCCCGAGCTCTGCGCTATTGTTTAATGAAATATGTATAATGTCATTTTATGTACCATCCGTAATTTTTTTTGTCGATGGTATAGTTCGGTGATTGGATGTAACATTAAAATCAATGCGAACTTATGGTCGTTTCATTAATGGCATGTTATTCAGTTTGATCATGTTAACATTGATAATAGTCGGTATATGGTGTCAAATTAGTACGGTATATCTTGTATTGTAGCCATGGTCGAACTATCGTTCTTGACGAATGAAATATCAAGAGTCGAGATTAACAGGTATTAAATATCGAGAACTAGACTTCAAATGTCAAGAACTCTATGAAATGTAGAGAACTCTCTTTTTAGGTACGAAATCTCCTTTACCCAAATTAAGTGTCAAGTGTTGAGATAAACATGACTCAAATGTCGATAATAAGTTTTAAAATGTAGAGAACGTCATGAAATTTCGAGTACAAACTCAAACCAATTAACTGAATGTTAAAATGAAGTTGTGATTGAATGAATAGTTAAATGAGAACATGTGAAGATTCAAACTCAAATCAATTAACTGTATGTGTCCTCAAGTATGTACTTTTGAACCTTAAATATGTTCACATTTTTTATCTTAGAAGCTCGTACTAGCCAATTGTGCATAGTATCGACACAATATATAATAAGTGATCTAGGATTTGACTTTTTAACCTTGAAATGAAACTTCTCGGTCAAAACCTTTAATTGAAGCCTTCTTGCTAAAGAAGATTTGATTCTTTGCAATTTCCCCTTGATCGATCGCCCAAATTGCATTTCCAATATATGAATTTCCTTCACCTAAGCCTACATTCGTAACCTGCATCATTTGTGTCTCTTATGAACTGCACACACCCATTTCTTCATGCCCGTACAATGCATCTTCTATTGGTGATCCGACATTCACCTCGTGCTTTTGTGCATCATATTGATATGCAAATTACACACAAGGATGCTTGTGTGTGAACAAAAATGTACCATTGCAAATCCTCGTTGTCCGCTACATCAACAATGGGTATATTCACATTCGGAACTTTAAATTTCAATTGCATTCGAAACTTCATCTGTCAAGATTAAGCTTCTTGAACAATTTATTGGCAAACTCTTCATATCTAATATCACTTCAAATAACAATTGATGTTGTCTGGTTTCCAAACCACTTTAGCTCGTCATCCATGTTGACGAATGTACCATCGTGCGAGACAACAAATCTCATAACATCCCTCATATTTGCATGCCGTCAATGGAAAGAATATAAGCTAATAACAAATACCTAAAACGAACATGCTACCCACACTCAATAAATGAAACGCTAAACACAAAATGTTTCTTAACTCTGCCAAGTTTTTAACTTTATTCTCAAATTTTGAAAAATGTGAAGAATTACATTTAAAGTATCATTCTTGACGTTTATAAAATGTCGAGAACGATATGCCGAGATTATACTTCACCATATGCATTTATCATCTTCTTCAACTTCAACCACCATTTTCGCTAAGAATTTATTCCATCATTAACATTATCAATACATAGCGGCCTTAAATTCTTATCTAACAAAGTTATTCAAAAATGTTGTTACAATAGATATCTACTAATTGTTTGGATAATCTAATCCAATTAAATCAAATATATAAAAACTATTAAACACAACTTACCAATTGAAACAAAATTTCAAAGAAAAGAATATCTTCTACTGAGAATTGTGGAGAGTCTATAATCAACTTAAAATTTGGACAAGATTAAATTTCTTGACATGAAATTAGACGACTTTCTTATAAGTTGGAATCGTAAAGTTCTTTGTAAGTGTTAATGGAATTTCTTTTTCATCTTCTTCATTTTTCCTAGAATAATTGATCAATACTAATGGATAACAATCATGCTACAAGTACAGAATTTTTTGACAGAAAATCCTTATAGATAACACATAGCGTGACATCATTCGAAGATGGGGGAAAAAAAGTCCAATCACATTTTGCAACGTGAGCATCGATACACATTATTTCCTATACTTGGAGCTTTATTCAATGGATGATGTAGGCAAATGAACCTATTAGGTAATAGCTAGCATTTGTTCTTCTTGAAATTCGTGAAAAATTCAAAAACAAAATTGCTTCGGTAAAATGGATAATTTGGTATCAAATTTGACAATTTTTGCAAAATTTATTAATATTAGACACTTTTCAAATGACAAGCATGAAATTTGACATTTTTGTAAATTCTCCAATAATATATGATGTTTGATGAAGTGTCATTTCGAAGGTTTTTTATTTTTGAATTATTTTCATGTCCAGTCCTCGAACTTTCATCCATCTTTAGTTTTGAAATAAACCTTTGATTCCATCAGTTTCCATCCTTCAGCTTTTGGTTCCAAAATGTGTCTGAGTTGGCCCTCAAACTTCTGAACTCTTTCATTTTGTTTCCAAAATTCGTGAAATCTTCCAATTGACTTTCCAATTATTCCAATCAAGTCCTCATACTTCTCGGCACTTGTGCAATTTCATCATTTTGTCCAAATTAAGCTTCAAACAATTTTATTTAGCTTTATATACCTCCTACAAAATAAAATATAGCCCTTGTTTGACATCCGTTTTTTTCTCATTTTTTTTCTCATTTTTTTTCACTTTCTTCATTTCAACCACACATTCTATCAATAAAATAATATTACACATAAATTCAAAAATTCCTCTTACTTTTTAACCACACATTCTTTCATCAATCATTATTCCAAATCAAATTATTCCCCCAAAATGGGCATCAAACAAGGGCACAATATGAAATGAGTAAAAAATTGATCAATTAATTAACTTTTAAGAGATTTTTGAAATCTATATAAGCATGTAAAACACATTTATCAGAAGTTAATGCAATCATTGGTGATATGCGTGTATGTGAAAAATCATTATATGAACTTGATTTGAACGTTGTTGTGCTCAAACTACAAATTATAAAGATTCAATGATTTGTTTCAAAATCATCGTTGGAGTGATTGATGCATGCACTTGCTCATACCTAAGCTCATTCTTTTAGGGTCCATTGGTGCATACGAGGATCACAAGTTTATTTAAAGAGCGATTCTTTTAGAAAAGAGAGAAAGTACCTAATTGACCTCGGTGTTACCATATCTCTTGTAGTGCGATAGAAGGGACTAAAGTACTTGTCTTGATAAAAATATACAGATCTCTAACGTGTACAGATATTTTAATCTAACAAATGTACAAATGCTAAAAAAATGCTAATACATATGTAAAGAAAATATTCAATTATCTCACTTTTTTATTACAAGAATTTAGGATAACTTTTATTTCAAATTACAACGTATGATCAGTTACCTCCTGTTTGAGCCCCATTATTCGAAATCTCATTTTTTTTTTCGAACTTATTTTTAATCACACATTCTTTCAATAAAATAATTGACACGTAAATCCAAAAATTTTCTTACTTTTTAATCACGCGTTCTTTAAAATCACTATTATAAAACCTATTTTTTTGTGAGAAGTGGACTCAAAGAAAGACTTAGTTTGTTGAACTATGTACTAGTAGAATTGATCTCTTGCCCCCAGAAAATAAGATAAAAACCCATATTGGATAAGATAAAAACTTTTCATTGCTGATAAAACATGACATCCTTAGTTATGGTTATCTAAATGTTATGACCGTTTCAAAGAATCATAACTAAGGTTTTCATGCTTCATTAGTTGTCGATGATAAAAATCATATTAACAAATCCTCTCATCTAACTAGAACTTTCACCTTCAAATTTCATGAGTTTTGATGCTCAAATAGGAGTTATAAATGAATTGACTATTTGAGATGGAGATAATTGAATTGCATGCGTTTCTTTTCAAATGAGGTGGTATTTATATATTTTTCTCTAAGTTATGGGGTAATTTAATCATTTTGAAAAAAAGACAGATGACGACTCCTTATTGACTACCTCATAGTTGATTCAGTTAAAGTCGCGCATTATTTGTTGGCCCACATGCCTTTTGTTGATAGTATGTAACCAGCCTAGATGGGGAAAAGGGTTCGCAAGCTTTAGGCGACCCTTTTGTACTTCTGTTCCCCTTATGTGTTGCTTTACGCGGATTTGGTTTCTAGGTTCAACAAATAATCCCCAAAGTTTGATTTTATTATTCATATTAAATCTAGGGCTTTAATTGTATTATGTTATGATTTGCGAACCTATTAAGGATTTTTCGCATGAACTTACACTTCCTTTTTTGTTTGGGATGACATGGGGAAAATGTTTGCGATCACTATAATTTTATGCGCGTTAATGGGCCTTATTTTCATGTTTCTAGGTTAGTGGCCCATAGCTCTTTATGCGCGTGGGGATTACACATGATTTGGCCCATTTATTTTGGGATTCGATTAGCCGTTCGTTCATTTTCAACAATTATGATTGTTGCTAACATGATTCAACGATTTATACCTTCCATGAGAACCTATAAATATGTCATTACTTCAGTTAGCATTTTTTACTTGGATGCTTTTATTTGCTGGATTTCATACTCTTTATCATTCTCAAAATGTTTATTTCAGTGCGTAATTCTTTTCTCCATTTTTTTCGTCTTTCTCTGCAATGTCTTCCCAAATTGACTCTCAATGTGCATCTAGTGATTTTGATTCTGGGATATCTAATCTTGGAGGTGACACTTCTAGCACCTCTTCCTCTTCTATTGAAGTGTTATACATTGATGTGCTCCCTCATAAGGCTGAATATATGTGTTAATCCAAAACTTTTTGGCTAAGCAGGGAGCTTTCGACCTATATTTGGGAAGCATAATGAGGGAGGCAAATCCTCAAATGTGCTAGTTGACCTTAATGAGAGTGATGGGAAAATTTATGAGGCTTTGTAAATTTTCAGTAATCTCTCTAAACAGGATTTGGCCGAAATTAGGATTCGTTTCAACATTCCTAATGATATAGAGCTATTATGTGTTGGACAGCCCCGAGTTGTATAGCTATTCATAAATATTCAATGGAAAGGTTGTTGGCCCTATAGACTATACCTTCTTCCTCCCCCTTCTGTGCTAGGGAATTTAAAGGGAAAAGGAAAGAGTCATGTAGATCCGGACAAAGCTCAGCCAAAAAAATTTCTTCCTCCCTTGATTTTGGGTCTTTGCACAGTACATGCAGTCATGAAGCTAGATACATGGATTTTATCCTCTTTTCATCCTTTGTTGTCCAGACTGCTTATCTATCGCAAGCTGCGGTATTACTTCAAGACAGCAGGCAGAGTACGAGCTTTCCATTAACCGAGTCAATGATTTGGACATGAAGGTTCAAACCTTGGAGGAAGAATATAACACACTACGAAGAAACAGAATGTGGCTGAGGAGGTGAAATCATGATACAAGAACATGTGTTGAAGCACTGAAGAATAGCTAAGACAAAAGCTACTCTTTTAGCTAATATCAGGAAATTCACCTCAGATTTAATGTAGATTTGGTTAGATAATCGAGCTATTTCGAACAGATAGATTTTGAAATCACCAAGCTGAAGGAGGAGCTCCAAATGACTAAAATTGATTATTTCCTCACAATAAAAAATGGTATCCAGGCGAGGGATGAACTGGTCTTGTTCAATCAAAAGATAGAAAGTAACGAGGCTAGACTTTCGATTGCGGGGTCTGTAGTTGCTGAAAGAAAAGCTTATGAAGCCAAACTTTTTTGAAGAATCTACGCAGGAAGGGATAAACAAAGTTCTCAATATTATAAAGAAACGTTATCTTGAATGGAACATGAATTTCTTAAAGGTTCACAAAGGGATGTCAACAACACCATGTCTTCCGAAGTTTCCCTGTTAGCCTTTGGGCTTCATATATTTTTTTCCCTTTCTATTGAACCTTGTCAGCCCGAAGATTCTTATAGTATTCCACCATGTGAGGTTCCTACTATAGCTGAACTAGCTGACGCTCATGGCAATTGATGACCTTTCTAGCCTTTTGTTCAATTTGGAGGAATGTATTTTTGTTAAGGCCATTGCATTCCTTAATTGTTTTTCTCTTTTTGGTTTATATATGAGTTCGCGTTACATTATTTACTTGTTTTAATATCTCATTTTGTTATTACCTCTCGTGTTCGTTTGTTTTAATCAACAGTCCCATTTTGCATAATTGTAAATAATTTCATAACGTAACTCGTAAAATATAAACCATACAGCTTTGTATTGTGTAATAAAACAAACCACAGAAACTACATTATTACAATTCTCATTCACAAGTACTTTCTTCGTGCATCTACGTAGAATTTTTTGCCATGATAATTTGTAGCTATGGACATCTGTAGGCTCGCCCTTTAAAGTTTTTGATTGTGATGGGATGGACTTCAATCCACTTTTCCCTTGTTAGAGTAACTTTCGCCTTTACACAATTTTATTGGTGGGATAAATCTTCTCTTCAAGGATAGCTGAGTATGAGTATGGAGTCTCACCTTCGAGCATAGTTCCTTTGGCAGAAAGAGTCTTGCCCACAATTGTGGAATCATCGGCTGGATTGACCTTGCCATTAATCTAAGTTTCACTGTAGGCAAAAAGAGGCTCGCCTTTCAACTTTTTGTTCACATAATCGACGCAACTGTGTTTCAGGTCCAACTATGATTTAACCAATTTTGTCCATGCGTTTCCTAGTATTTGCAAAACAATCTTTATTGATGGATAGATTTTTCAACCCGTAGCATCAGATGTTTGCTTTCCTGAAAGAGATTTTTCGAGCATGTTTCCTTCCATTGTCAAGGTAGTATTGACTTGTGCGCGACTATTTGATCACCTCTGACCATAGCTATTCCTTTCGGAGTTTCAAAATTTAAGCATGGATGATGGATAGAGGTTACATATTTCAACTGTTTCAGGACAGGCCTTCCTAGGATCCCATTGTATGCGAACTTACTATCCATAATTAGGAAGTCCATGTATCCATAGAATACAGTTGTCTCATCAACTATTTCAATTGCTAACGTAATCTGTCCCCTATGGATCAAAGGGTCCCCAGTAAGATCGTAAATGGTTCAACCATGGGTATGGTAAGATCAACTTGTATTTGATTAAAAGCACTTCAAAACAAAATATCAACACAGCTGCCAATATCTACCGGTATGTGGCTAAGGCCATTGCAAGCTATTATAGCCCGCACTACCAATGCATCACAGTGGAGTATATATGACTCCATGCTCATCATCACTATTAAAAGTAATTGCAAGAAATGCAGGTTGAAGATTAAAGACCTCCGATAATAGTATCAATCACCCTTACTAGAGGTCGGGATTCATTTGACGTTTCTTCCCCAACATAAGGACCTCTAATAATAGTATGAATCTTTCTTACTGGAGGTAAGGAGTGTTGGTGCTTGCAGGTGCTCGCGAAGAGTTCGCATGTCTTGATCTACCTTCATAACCTTACCTTCTAGTGCTTTGAGTAAGGAGCCTTTTTTCCAGTCAACAATCCATTCTATAAGCATCTCGAGCCTTCTCATCATATATAATTTCACAAGCTCCACAGGCGTCCCGAGCCTTCTCATCATATATAATTTCACAAACGATCAGTTCAGTACTGAATTGCACAAAGTAGCTCTTGAAGGACTTACATTTTTCGTGTCTCATATCATTGAGCCTCGTAGTCGGGGCTTGCCCCATCCTATTTCCTGTAAATGCCCATTGGAAGGCTTGTTTTAATTGCCGCCAATTCCGGGTCGATCCTAGTGATAAGTTGCTATACCACTGCTTGGTAGACCCATCCAATGTTAGATTGAAGCCTTGCCACTTAAGTGCATAGCTCACTTTCTTTAGTCGCATTTGTGTCATTTACTCACACAAATGGTACATAGGATCTCATTTGCCATTTTACTTCATCATCATCGTCTAATTCGTACAACATTGTAGGTCGATCCTCATATTCCTTGCCCAGAGTAGTGTTATATGAGGTATTGAATAGACTTTCAACCCTCCGACCTTCTTAGAGACTGTTTGTCCTATCATGTTAGGTAATTTCCTTTGGAAACCTTTCCTTAGCAGGACTATTCATGTGCCATCACTTGCATTCCCTTTTCGATGTGCTGTAACAGGGTCTTGACGCAAATATGCTGCTTTGTCATTGCTGAAAGCAATGATAGTAGGAATAGTTTCTTTTTCTTCATATTTATCTTGGGCGCTTGCCTTCGTATTTTCAGTCTTCGCCCGTAGTGAAGCATTATCTACTGTCAGGGTTTTCAAGCTTTTAACCATTTCCTAAATGATTTTGGTAGTAGACATTTTCTTCCTCGAGCAGCAACAATGTGCGGGAGAGATATCGGTTGGCGATTTCATCGGAGTTTCCTCTCTTAGTCTATTAGGTTTAGCACTATTGTCTGATGGAAAGTCACTATATTTTCGATCTACACTCCCTATGTTTTCATTTCTTTTGATTTCCCTTCGGTCTAGCACATAATTTCGAATCTCAAGAATTTTAAGCTTTTTTCAAATCTTTTCCTGGCCTACTTTGTTCAAGTTTTCCATAGACGACGTCAATTTATTGACGATAAAAATCAAATCAACAAATTTTCTCACCTAGCCAGGTTTCACGGGTTACCTTTCTTCTTAGCACAGAAAGGGACACCGTGCGGCAGTAGTCTGCTCCGCTAGACTACCTTCCGCCTTTTCTCGGGATGAAAGAGATTTTGATTGCAAAATATTAGAAAGCTTGAAACACAATTGAAATGAAATTGATCATTGATTACTGAAAGCGAGAAATTACAATTGGAAAGCAGGAAATTACAAATGGCTAGTGCAGGAGGCGAACTCTAGAAAGCTTGAAAG
>CAIGRB010169398.1:23545-62265 GCA_903798255.1 Fraxinus quadrangulata | reverse complement strand
ACCAGAGTTCTATTCAAATCGCTCACAACTCGATTTTTCATGAACGAATTAAGCACATTGAGATCGATTGTTACCTTACTCGTCATCATCTCAAGCATGTCACAATTACTTTACCCTTTTTTTCTTCTTCTTTACAGCTTGCAGATTTATTTATCAAGTCGCATTCTATGTCCCGTTTTCGTTTTCTAGTTGGCAAACCCTCGATACTTGTCGCTGCCGCATCATGAGTTTGAAAGGAGATGTTAAGAAATATAGGGTTATTTTATTTTATTATTTAGAATAATCTTTTTAATTTCCTTTATTTAGCTTATATATAGTCTCTTTGTATTTAAGTTTTTGTATTCAATTTCATTATGCAGTATCAATGAAACTCTAGCCTCCTCTTCTTTTTCTTTATTTATTTGGATTGTTTAACACTATTCTCTTCGATTAGTTGGATTTATTTGGTGAATATTTCTTAGTGGGTTCTATTAATTTTACATTTATATTTGGGATGCAATGTGTTAAGAGTTGTTCAGAATTTGGTGGAGAAATGGAACAGAAAACAGTAGTTTCAGGTTGAATGTGAATTTTTAATCTGCGCTAGCAGTATGATCATCAGCAAAATGCGGTAATGCGTCAACTTTGCCTTGAATATCACAACTATTTTAATTATGCAATACCGTTTCGATAGTGAAAAAGTGATTGACTTGTAATGTTTAGACAATCTAAAATAGACATAATCAGCCATAGTGGAATCTTGGAAAATACAGACTGAATCTTCAATAGATTATTAATTTGCGTAGCATCTCTTCATGAAGAGATAAAATTCGCATTAGTGGAGATTAAAATCAGATTTTTAATAGATTTTAATAAAAGTTCATGAAATATGTGATTGAAAATTTGTGGGTCCTATAAAATATGTGATTAAAATTAATTATTTACTTTGACTTGAACTAAAATCAAGATTTTAACCAAACATTATGTAGAAATCACTTTTATTATTGTATGAAACAATCCTTAAGTGCTTCATAAAATCTTCATAACTTAGTTGTCCTATTAAACCAATATATTGGGATCTTCAGTCAACAAAGTTGGGTTACCATTATAAAGATTCTTACGTAATTGACTTTAATCATATTTCTTTCGATAAGCAATATATTTGATCTCTAGGTAAACTTTTCGTAAGTGAATCGCTGATATTTTCATTAAATTTCACACAATTAATGAAAATAATACCATTTGAGATCAAATGTTTAATGGTATTGTGTCTAAGATATATATGTCTAGATTTACCATATATATGTTTAGATTTACCATTATAAGTGACTCTATATCTTATTAAATATAGCTAGTTATCACAATTAATTTATTTAATAGATACAAATAGTCACCCGGGAGTCCTCCCATAAATATATGAAGCCACATGCTTCTATAAAACTTTATCTAAAACTATAGCATCTTCCAAATAACAATATGGTTGGAGGTTTTCTAACATCACTGCACTGGCGATAGCAAAATAATTTTTACTAGTGGATTTTGAATAATTGATAATAGGTATTCAATTTACAACTGAACCAGTATCAACTACTATGTAGATCAACTTATGTATATTCTTCATATATTTCAATAATTTGCATACCCAATACAAATGCAATAATCATTTTCCATACAATTTTATCCACTTTTAATTTAGAGTACACCACGTTTGTGAACCATCCTCATACTTCTAAAATTAGTATAAGTGTTTTCTACCCTTTCACTTCATGGAAAGTTTTTCTATAACTTATAAGATATAAAGAATGTAACTTGTAAAATAAGTTATCCCAACAATTCCTCAATTAGAAATGTATTCTATGAGTAATATTGCAACACCCACAATCTTGGATTAAGCTCGAACTTAGAGTTCATCAATTTTTTGAAAAGTTCGACTCATCTATCAGATAGACAATATCCATTTTATATATTCCAACTTAAATCATATAAAAATGATTAGAAACGATAATGCCTCATGAAAATCCATACATTTTCATATTTAGGGTTGTCAATTCTCAAATATACAAATGAAAAGATGTTTCCATTGCAACTCATAGTGTACTATAATCGACCTAACTTTAATTGGATCGTACAAATTTGACCATAATCAACTCATAGACCCAAATACAATTTACGGGTCAAAAATTGTGTCAACCTAAAAATACATGCAAAAACATGCAGCTATATACCAATTTAATTGGTTTCAGATTGAAGACAGTATGTTGCGGCAATTGGGTAAAAAAAAATAGAGCCAACATATGAGCACATAACTATACACAATTTAGTGCTTTTCTATGTTTCTTTCCTCATGAAAAGGTGAAAGAGGAAGATTATAATATGCAATGAAGAAGGCTAAGCATCTTGATGCACAAGAATTACAACTTCTTTGAATATATGCAACTTAATTATCAATCTTGTGACATTTCACGAATTAGTTCCAAGTGGATAGTGCCATTTAGTTTCAATATGTATAATTTCATTTCAACAAAGGCACCTATTCACCTTGTTTAGCGTGTAATCCACCGTATTCCAACAAAAATGAATAGTCATGATGTTAGTGAAAAGTAAACTGCCTTTTGAGACAAACCATGAAAGTTCAAATACTTTCAACAAATAGTTGGCATCTTTCCAAACATTTGTATGTGTACAATGGTTAGGAGTTGTTTTCTCCTTTCCTATTCATTCTATTGTGCCTTGTCTAGTAGGCTCGTCTGCCTCATTTATCATTAACAGCAACGATATATAAAAATAGGGAGAAAGATACTTATTTGGTATATTCATTTACTTCTTTGTGTCCATAATGAAAAAAGAATTCTAACCTCATTATTACATGCTTTCTTTTTCACAAAAAAGAATATTATCTTCCAAATGCATTGTCCGGCCACGCCACCCATAGACACAATCATGATATAAAGTTTGATAGAGGCACAATTCCATTGTGGGTTTTATTCTTTCCCTTCCCCACAGTGTGATCAAAGACATTGTTGCAAAAAACTTCAAATTGAATGACAATGATCAGTACTTCTTACCAATATAATCAGAATTAGAACAATAAATTCTTTCACGAAAAAAAAATTGCAAGTCAACAGACTTTCATCTTATAACATGAACCGAATCGAAATTAGACTTAAAGTATGAAAGAGAAGCAAAATAGGAAACTAAGAGTCATGCTTTTATTCCTCGAGGATACCAACAAATGAACTGTACCATTTGATCCATAAAACCATGTGTAGTATGTCAAAAAGCCAATCATAATATATAGTTCACATGAATGTCTTTAAATGTACAATTGGCAAAGTTACTAAAACTTTATACATGAATTTTAAGGTACTTAATTCACATGCAGTTTGATCTCTTGCCAAATCAAAGCACCAGCAGAACTTAATTATATCATGAGTTTGTATGCATTAAGCATTCGTATTCCAAGACAGAATTCACAAATTGAATTCGTTATTATAATAAAATATAATATGCACACAAATATACAAGAAGAAATTCGTCTTAAAATTGTTGGTGATTATGTGTGGCAAATATGCTAATTATATTCTAGAATATTAAACAAAACAAAGCCACTTACTTGGAATGGAAAAAAAGAATTGCAGCGATGAAAAATGAAACAATAAAATTGTAAATCGAGGCTAGTGTTTAACAATATGTCTTTAAAACGAATTTGTCCGGTCAAGTTGCTTATGGAGTCTTGGCAATCGTCTTCTAAGATACAACGATTTCTCCTTGCAGTAGAAACATTTCAAACTTCAAGGAATAAAGAACTCGAAAATGGTTTTTACTCTCTACTTTGAATGATTTTTTATGCAAGAAAATCAATAATTTTGGGAGTATTTTGATGTAATATAATCAAGACATGTGATATGGAATGAATTTAAACTACCAAGGGAGTCTAATTTATAGAGGTTGACGGGTTGTGGTACGAGAGACAAGATCCAAAATTCAGCATGTTTCACAAAGAGACACAGCCCTTTGACAGTTCACTGGCCGCCATCACACCGCTTGATTGTCTTTTTCAGAGAGTTGGCCACCCGTTGCACGCAAGGCGGCCGCTCAAGTAGTCAGCTTATATATGCAATTTCCTTTTTTTTTTCAACTTGACTTTGGATATCAATTTCTCATTCATTCAAAATTAGTTTTGTGAATCCAAATATACCACAATCATCCACTCGATGAGTAGAACAAGTTAGTCTATTCATACGTGTGAATTGACTATCAGAACCTATCCGAATATTTGACCGAAATTGATACGAAATCAACGTTTTATAAACCAATTTCCAACACATCCTACTTGGATGTGCTTTGTTATGCGATTAAAGTGCAGCTACATTTTCATGGGTAATGCAAAAGTGGTTGAAAGCAGTGGGTGGTCAAGCTTCAAGGAAAATAATTATTTACCAAGACAAAGTCATGAAGTCTATCAACTCTGAGTTTGCGCACATAGCAGGAAGGTTTTCTGAAACACTGGATCATGTAATTAAACAGAATCAAAAGTTTATGGAAAATTGTATCTATAGGTCGCGGATGGAGGATGAATTTGAACGGAAATGAATTAATCCAGTCATTATATGAAGATTGTAAAAAGTGGGTTATAACTTTTATGCGAATGTATGTTTAGCTGCATTTCAAAGATAAGAGAGTGTAATCTCTTTCTTTTACAAATATGTATGTACATTAAGACCACTATTACTATACAAGAGTTCGTGAAACAGCACGAACCAATTCTACAAGATTGGTATGAAGAGGAAGCAAAAAGGCCTTTTGAGAAGCTTGTGGCTGGGATGTATACATATGCTGTATTTAAGAAATTTCAGAGTTGAGGTCTTAGGCGCAGTTGTTAATATTCCTAATAGAGAGGGGCGAGATGGTGCAACCATTACCTTTAAAGTTCAAGATTTTGAAAGAAATAAAGAATTTAGTGTTGTGGTGAATGAACCTAAATCAGAAGTGTCATATGCCATTTATTTGTATCTAAAGTGATGCGGAACAATTAGAAGAAAAAATCATAAATCGGTTTAAAAAGAGGAGAAATATGAAGGGTCTACAAAAACGCACATAACTTTCAACTCAGGTGTTAAATTTACTCGAGCATGTACGACCCGGAAGCATTTTTCAATTCTTCATAGTTTTTTCGGAGTGACGATTGGCTTTTGGCCAACATCGTCGAACTTTCAAGGTCAAATTCTGTCGTTTATAGGTCTATTTTAACGTTTTCGTGTTTTGAGTCAGTTTTAAGGGTATTTTCGTCATTTTGACTTTTTGGGTTTTATTTTGATTTGTCTACCGAATTAGGGTTACACTTTGATTAAGATTCATACTCTTTAAATGTGTTAAGGATAAACCCTACGACCGTTGTTGATTAATAATAATTCAATTTTCCGTTATCCGGTAGATTCCATATTTCTCACGTCTGTTAGAGAAAAATTTGAGCAACGCCCGTTCATATGTTACAAATAATACTTTTTTATTATTATTTACGTTCGCGTCGTACATCATAAAGTTTACCTTTGCAGACATGCTACTATTGTTCTTCAAATCTATGGCAGTTCTAGAATTCCATCGCAATATATTATGGACAAAAGATGCGAAGAGCTGATACTCGATGGGAGAGGCATCAAAAGAGGTGCGATCAAGGCTGCAACGATACAAGGATCTATGTCAGCGAGCAATAAAATTGGGTGAAGAAGGATCAGAAGAGTCATAGTTTTGTACTCCATGCATTTGATGATGCTACTGGGAATTGTTTGAACAAGAATTATGCAGAAGCTAGCAAGTCAGTCACACACAGTGCACTACGGATGGTTTGAGCAAGACAAATAAGGACAATGCATTATCCTTTGTTGAGGCGATGTGAAATGACCATGAGACACCATATAGCTTGCAACAAATGGGTTGTCCCATATGATGTAGATGGAATCTGGATGATGAATGGGGACACTTAAATATTTAGTTGAAAGTAGAAATAGCTTTGAAATTGAAAAACAAAAATATAACATAGTAATCCTGGATTACAATTACTTTGAGAGAAAAATGTATGTAAATCATTTCCTTAGTTATCCAAACCAGTGGGAATTAACTGCATCACTATTCACTACACTTCCCTGCGAACACTCAGAGGCATAGACACTTAAATTAGCTAATGCATCACTCTCAAACCAGCAGGAATTAACTGCATCACTATCCACAAATGTATTAGGCTATTAGCAAATGCATACATCCAATCCATAGATAAACATATAATGACCCCATAGATACTTCAATTTCAAAATATTTGAGCCTGTATTACATTCAATGTGCAAATATGGAACCCACAAGTTATATATGCTATTCAATACAATTAATAAAGGAAATTTTCTACAAATCTGTTCTAGTTCGGTACAACTTGCTCTGATAAAGGAATCAACAAAATGAGGCAAGACAAAATAAAATGTAAATGTAACAGTCTAGAGATGCAGCAGCGTTGTCAATATTGCATAGAACAAATGACCAGGCAAAACCCATCCACAGGTTCATATCCTCTCTGTCTCCATCCTGACACAATAAGTTTGTAGTAAGTATGATAATTATCAAGCCACTCAGTTTCCTTTTGATATAAATTAAAGTTTGGTTTCAATGCATTATGGTCATGAATCTCGTATGATCTTCTAAATAAGACGAACAGAAAAATAGAGCAGAAAACATAATAATGTAAAGCATCCTCCATGTGCCAAGTTTAAAGAATCAGTCACAACAATCAAGAAAAGAAATTGAAAACAAAATGCCTGGCTATATCTACTCATGAACTGACCAAACGAACATGTAGACTTTTGATAAGAATCCATCTGTAAATAGGAAGTATTTCTATGAGAATAAAGGGCCAACAGTATATTGATGTAATTAAAAGAGAATACAGGAATGAAAGAAGTAACAAATAGCCTTTTGAGAGGGCTACTACTCCCATATTCCATACTCCTACTCGCTAATTTTTGCCTGCCTCAGTCCTTCCTGTTCCCTCTATATTTATAGCCCTCCTGTAACTAATCTGTCCACATTAGCCTGCCATGTTAACAGAATCCTGTTGCTGCCAACTCCTCAAAACTCCACCCCACCCGAAAATAAAAAATGATGCTAGCAGTAGATTTTTACTAATGGACAATCACAGTTTTAATAATTATTTACAGTCACATAGATACAAAGATGATAAGCTCCAGAGTAACTTTTGAGCTAGGAAGATGTAGCATCGATAACAAATTAGATACTCTTCAAATCTTTTTTCACACACTGAAAAAATTGGAAATCATTTATGCATGCATGGGGTCTGCTTACCTCGTTCTATAAGAGGTGAAAAAATTGATTGTTCCATTGCCTTCTTACAATAGTAATCATCTCAAAACCAAGTTCCATTCGGTTCCACCATGAAATGCATCCATCCTTAACAGTTGCAACTTTGTCTAGAAGCTTGAGGTTACATCATTAAACGAAGCATTTTCGAGGTCTCGTCTTCTTAATGGTGGTGATGATGTCTGATTTAAAGATCCAACTTGATGATGATCAGAGCTACCCGTTTGAGAAGCTAGGTATTCAAGTGCTGTAACAATGTCATTGATGGCAGGACGGAAACTTGCTTGTTCCTGAAGACACATTGCAGTAATTGCAACTGCATGATGCAGACTTCGGACGGAGAAGCGCCCCTCTAATAGCGGGTCTACCATCTGGACAAACTTCTTGTGGTCTTTTAGAAAAGGACGGGACTGCAAGAAAATAACATGTTCACTTTCAGAATCAAAGCCATATCATGTGAAGATAGAAACTGAGCAGAACCCATTGTTGGACAATTATGTCGTCTGGATATCCATCACATTTCTAGTAAAACAGTCTCTTAGAAAAAAAGAAATATGAAGTCATCCAATTTAAGTTATCTGAGATCAGTGAGTGATACCTCTCCTCCCCCATCGGGACTGGTAAAATTTACATGTTTCATTGTTACTGAGAAGAAAAGTTAATTCAAGTGGAAAGGCGACAAGCAGAAGACATTTCAATTTTGTGATACCAGAACCCTTGAAGTTGGATAAGGAAGTGTACCATAGATTAAAGATTAAACAACAAGGTTGCAGAATATCCTGCTTAAATTATGGCTATTGGAACCAAGAATTGAAAAAGTTCTTGTGAGTCCTCCAAAACAATATCTCATATGTGTTAACGTATACACTTTAGGCATGTTTGGCCATTAGACATATATTTGTTAACGTATACTATTTAGGAAGTTATACGATTTAGGACTTCTCTAGCCGTATTTTTCTGGTTTCTGGGTATTTTGACATGGTATCAGAGCAAGGTTCATGTCAATTTCTCTCGTTCTAGTTGTGTTGTGCAGGATCAAGTGTCCAAGAAGATGATATCGAAGGGGCCTAAAGTGGGATGCCTCTTTCCTCTCCATGTTTCCCCTTCCCCATTTATCCCTAGTTTTCCCTTACTTTCTTTTGCGTGTAATGCTGTTAGTCCTAGAAATAAGATGTGGCATAGACGTCTAGGCCACTCAAACTCAGATGTACTACGTACTTTGTCTAATTCTCGTTTATTGGGCAATAAAACATGTTCTTCCTCTTGATCTTTCTTTTGATTGTACAACATGCAAATTTGGCAAAAGTAAAGTTCTACATTTTCCTTCTCATGCATCTCATGCCTCACAATGTTTCGATATCATTCATAGTGATGTTTGGGGGTTGCACTTGTTTCTCATGCGCATTATAAGTACTTTGTTACTTGCATTGATGATTTTGGTCGTTTTACTTAGGTTTACTTCCTATGAGCTAAGGCAGAAATTTTTTCAGTCTTTCAGTGAGTTCTTGCCCTTCTTGAAACTCAATTCTCTGCCAGCATCAAGATCTTGCGATCTGATTCTGGAGGCGAATACATGTCTAATGAGTTTCAGGCCTTTCTCCAAAGCAAAGGGGTTCTCTCTCTGCGCTCTTTTCCTTCGATACCGCAACAAAACGGTGTTGCTGAGAGGAAAAATCATCACCTTCTTGATGTGGTAAGAACCCTTTTACTTGAATCATCTGTTCCTCCTCATTTTTGGTGTGAGGCGCTTTCTACTTCAGTTCATTTGATCAATCGCTTACCCTCTCCTACGTTAAATCATGTTTCTCCTTTCTTTAAGCTGTTTGGTCGTTCTCCTTTATATTCTGATCTTCGTACGTTTGGTTGTGTTTGTTTTGTGCATCTCGCTGTTCATGAACGACATAAACTTACTACACAGTCTGTTAAGTGTGTTTTTCTTGGTTATGCTACCCCTCAAAAGGGATATGTTTGTTATGATCCCCATGCTCGTCGTATACGGGTTTCTAGGAATGTGGTTTTCTTTGAAAATCAATATTTTTTTCCATCTCATGTTGAGCTGCCATCTGCATCTTTATCTCTTCTGCCTAGTTTTTCTGATTCCCCGACAATTGTGGAAAGGTTCAAACCTAGTTGTCTTTGAAAGACGTAGTCGACTTGAGTCTAGTTCCGCTTCCTCTGTGCCCCCTACCGATCTTCACCTGACGCCTGATCCCACTCCCACTCCGGCTTCCACCACTCTTCGTAGGTCTATTCGTCCTTCTTCAACCCCCTGATTGGTATGGTTTCTATTCTCATATCTCTCTTGTTGCTACCTTATCCTCTATTTCCATTTCGTCTTGCTACAAATAGGCCATGGAACATGAGTGTTGGAAAAATGCAATGCAAACAGAACTTCAGGCACTTGAGGAAAATCACACTTGGGATATTGTTCCTTGTCCTCCTACAGTCAAACCTATTGGGAGTAAATGAGTTTTCTCTGTAAAACTACGTTCTGATGGCTCTTTGGACCAGTACAAAGCTCGCCTCGTAACTCTGGGTAACAAGCAGGAATATGAGATTGATTATGAGGAGACATTTTCTCATGTTGCCAAAATGACCACGGTTCGAACATCTTAGCTATTGCCGCTTCACAGTCGTGGCAACTGCATCAGATAGATGTGAAGAATGCCTTTCTTCATGGTGATCTCCAGGAAGAAATTTACATGAAGCTTCCCTCTGGTATGACTACTTTTCCTCATGATGTTTGTAAGCTAAGGCGTTCTTTGTATGGGCTCAAACAGGCGCCCCGGGCTTGGTTTGAGAAGTTTCGTAGTACACTTATTTCATTCGGTTTTACACAAAGTTAGTATGATTCTTCTCTCTTCTTCCACAAGCCTGCGTCCGGGTATAGTCATTCTCTTAGTTTATGTGGATGATATTATCATTACTGGTACTGACTGTGGTTTGATTACTAAGCTTCAGCAGCTATTACATACAACTTTCCATATGAAAGATCTTGGCCAGCTCACATCTTAGGATTGGAAGTTCATCATCAGGCCAATGGTATTTTCTTAAATCAACATAAGTATATTCAAGATCTTATCACCTTAGCTGGTTTGGAGGAAACTTCTTCTGTTGATACTCCTATGGAGGTAAATGTCAAATACAGGAAAGATGAAAGGGACCTTCTGGATGATCCTACTCTCTATCGGCGGCTGGTTGGGAGTTTTATCTACTTGACCACTACTCGTCCTGATATCTCCAATGCTGTTCATCAAGTCAGTCAATTTATGTCTTTTCCTCGGCATCTCCATCTTGCTGCAGTTCGACGCATCATCCTTTATCTTCGTGGTTCACCTAATCGTAGGTTGTTCTTTCCTACCGGCTCATCTCTTCAACTTGTTGCCTATAGTGATGTTGATTGAGCTGTGTGTCCGAATACACGTTGATTTACTACGGGTTGGTGTATGTTTTTAGGTGATGCCTTAATTTCTTGGAAATGTAAGAAACAAGTTCGTGTTTCTAAATCATCTACTGAGGCAGAGTATCGTGCCATGTCTGCTGCTTGTTCTAAAATTGTATAGCTATGTGGTCTCCTTGAGGAGCTTGAGTTTCCTCAACCTACTTCTACACCTCTTCATGCTAATAACACTAGTGCTATTCAGATTGCAACAAATCCCATCTTCCATGAACGCACCAAGCACATTGAGGTTGATTGTCATTCAATTCGCGATACCTTAGAAAATCGGGTGATATCTCTTCCTTACATTTCTTCTGATCTCCAAGTAGGTGATGTCTTCACCAAAGTCATGACTCGATAGAGGCATCAATTTCTTGTTGGCAAATTATTGTTGGTTGACTTACCAGCATCAATTTGAGGGGGGATGTTACCGTATACACTTTAGGCATGTTTGGCCATTAGACATATATTTGTTAACGTATACTATTTAGGAAGCTATACAATTTAGGACTTCTCTAGCTGTACACATATATTACCATGTATATAGGCTGCATATTAGGAATCAGTTAGGGTTCCCGTGGATAGTATATTATCTACCTTTATTGTATAGGGTTGGACACGTGAATGAAGGCAAGGCAAGTTTTTCCAAAGTTTCCTTGGTATTTTTTTGGTTTCCGGGTATTTTGACAATATGAAGTTCAACGATAAAACTAAGTTGCAAGACATGGACATACCGACACGTGATTTTTGGAAAAAGGTTGCGAACACGCCAGGGACATGTTCATTGGTATTATTTTAAATTCATACGTTATAAAAGGTAATTTTAAAAACATGTTAAAAAAGGGGGACAAGGGCATGTCCAAAGAGTATCTGTATCCAACACGACAAAACACAACAAGTTTCGGACACAATCTGTCCTAGTCCATGCATCATAGAGATAAAATAACACAGATTGCAGGGTATCCTGCTTAAACTATGGCCATAGAATTAAAAAATTGAAGAAGTTCTTGTAAGTCCAATTTCATATGGAGTTTTTATGTTAAAGAATATATACTCACCCACACAATCAGATTCTGCTCTCCTGGCTTTTTGGTGCAGTCAATAACCTTGCGTCCAGTAATTAGTTCCAACAGAACCACGCCAAAGCTATAGATGTCTGATTTCAAAGTCAGTTTACCACTCATGGCATATTCAGGGGCACAGTATCCATAAGTTCCCATCACTCGAGTCGAAACATGAGTGTTCTCACCAACGGGTCCTAGTTTAGCGAGTCCAAAATCCGACAGCCTGGCATTGAAGCCATTGTCTAATAATATGTTTGAAGATTTCAGATCACGATAAATGACTGGTGGATTTGCTTTGCAGTGAAGATAGTGAAGGCCATGAGCTGCATCTACAGCAATCTTCAGCCTTGTGCTCCAACTTAATGGCTTCTGACCAGGTTCTAAATCTGATGACAAAATAAAACATGCATTTTACTGAGCATATGTTTTACAAAATTATGATAATGCTTATATCTAAAAGACGACTCCCATTAAAAAGAATAAAAATTACACTATATGATTTTCTTGATTCACAATTTGTGTTTTTCCTCATACGTAGGTTTTTATTTCCTGAGCAGGGCCCAAGTTTTCCAACAGCAGCATATAGATTAGAACAACAGGCTTAAATCATTCAGCAACTTCTTTTTATGCGAAGTCCAGAAATTCAAATCAGTGGCCTGGCGGAAACATTGACTGAAAATTAATAGCCGCATGATTAACCCTACAAACAGAGTTGTTAAATCTGGTATATCCTCTAAAGGGTCATGTTGCCAAATGAAGCAATAAAGTGATAGGAATATTTTTATTGTAGCACTTTTGTAACGTGCAACTCATGCCAGGAAAAGAAAATACAATCACCAAGTTGCCGTAAGATCAGAATTAACTGGAGCACTACATGAGAAGAGTGAAAACCAACAAAGAGAATTTGGACTCCAAAAGGGATGCACAAAAGTAATCAAGGATTACCGAAAAGATGATACTCCAGGCTCCCCAGTGGCATGTACTCATACACCAAAAGTCTCTGGTCTCCTTGAGCACAATATCCAATCAAGTTAACAAGGTTGGGATGGTGCAGTAGACTTAACATCAAAACCTCCACGATAAATTCTTGATTCCCCTGAAGGCCTTCGAGATTAAGTTGTTTGACAGCAACAACCTATTGTGAATATCAAACGATCAGCAGTTATTGAAAAGTAATCACATCAGTTTAAGCTAAATTCCAAACTTCCCACAATTGAACTCCAAATTTTGATTTGACTATTCATTTTAACACCATGATTCTTTTAATGTTTCTAATTGACAAACAGGGAAGTTTCATTATTTTGAATGCATATATTAATAGAAATTAAAGTTATATTGTAAAACAGAACTTGCCATGTCAGAATCTAGGCAGCCCTTGTAAACACTTCCAAAACCGCCTTCCCCGATTAAATTGGATTCTCTAAAATTTTGGGTCGCCATTGCAAGTTCCTTGAATGTGAAGGTACGAGCCACGTTGCTCTGTTTGCCATTGTTATCTGTGCCTCTTGCTCCCACAGAATTTCCCTTTGTCCCAGTCTCTACACAAATTGATTCAACAAAGATTCAAAATGCTATATTACAATTTCATCATATGTCAAACTTTTAAGCTATTTATAATCTTATATTGTCACTAAAATTTGCCTTCCGTAATTGCCATCACACCAACTGCATATCCAAGCACGAATTGATAGTAACAAAACAAACATAAATATACATAAAATAATTAAGCACATTGTAGAAGAACAATTATTCAAAAACTAATTCTGTACAAATAAATAAACTGAGAGAGAAAAATGAACCTGAAGAACCAATGGATTTAGGGGTCATATCTTCATCGTAATCCCTCTCATTTTTAAGTCGAGGGGTGATACAAGAAAAGCAATCCATCTTCTTTTACTCTTTTCTTGGTATCTTTAAATTTTATTCCCCAACAAAATTGAACCCTCAAATCACAGAGAAAACCCCAGCTAAAGCGCCTCGATTATACAAATGAAATCACATAATTACGAAATAAATCAAGCCAGCATTTAAAAAAAGCATAAGAAAATAACAAATAGGAGAGAGAACAATTACATATTCCCTCCCCTTATGAAACAGACAAGGCCTTAACCCTACCACACAGTCCTATAAGAACAAATTCACCACTGTCAAATATCTATCCGAAAACAAAAATCACCACGAAAACTCAGAACAAAAGACAATCAAAGAATTTATGCATAATTTATAAAGCTAAAAAAATGTCTTTACATATACCTCCAAAGATGGAAATTCAACAAACAAAAGCCCTCAATTTCAGGTGGTTTTTTTCCATAACCATCGAATAAATAAATATTCAGCTTTTTCCTATTTTTAGTTCAAAATTTTCTTAGAGTAACCTTTTTTAGCGCCACCTTTAACGGCAATTACTTGTAACGTTCTCTCTTGCTTGGAATTCTTCTGCAATAACAAAAAATTAGCTATATTTTCTGTGGGGGACTGCATGTAGTGTGTGGGGTGGGGAAGAAAGGCAATAAAAGCACTTAGATTATCGTTGCTGAGTAGGGACTCGTTAGATTACATCTTTGCCTCGATATCTCGAATATTACAACTATAAAATTTGATTGAGTTACACTGAATAATTCTGTCTAAGAGCATGTCTTCCAATGTTAAAATTCGATCAAGAATGTGAGTTATTGCAATCTTAAATAACGGTTGTAATTGTTTATCAAAAGATGAGGCAAAATTTAATTTGATCAAAATTTGATGAATCAAATAACTTTCCTACTTAAATTTTGACTAAAATTTTACATAAATAGTTATGTAAAAACATTTTACCTTAAATTATACTTTGAAAATATTATATATATTCATTTCAAATCAATTTGTCCATTTTAACGCTAATATCAACATTCTTTTCACCTTAGCATTGTCTTAACATTAACAAGTCTTATTTTGCTATAAATTAGGTGATTATAATTAATTATTAACTTTGATTTAATTTTTTATCAATTTTTTTAACTAATTCCCTTCGAAGTCCATAGAAAAACATTAAAATCATTTTTGACCTGTTAAAAATATTAATTTGATATTGATTAAAATTCAGATTTAATTTAAGTTGAAATTAACAATCTAACCACATATTTTATGGATCCTACAACTTTTCAACAATACATTTCATCAACTTCCGTCAAAATCTATTAAAAATTTATATTTAATCCCCACCAAACAAGAGCTAAAACGTAGTTCAATAATGGATGATCGAATAAGGATCAAAGTGGAAATTTAAATATTTATAAAACCCTTTTTCCCACTGATAAAACAGTAATTTACGAAATAATGCATAAAAAAGGCAAGTAGAAACCCAATAATTGGAGTTGAAAGGGACAATAGAAAATATAAACTCTTACAACTTTTTAACATCATAAATAGATAAATAGTTTTTGTCTCATTAATCAGAAGTTTAAATGTTAGAGAGTAAAAATTCTTTTAGAATTTGGGACTTTGGACTAAAAAATTAGATACATCTTCTATACATGCTGTCTCCTACACTATCGACCTGCAGCCCCAAATAGTATAAATCCATTCTACCAATACCAAGGAGGAGCTGCAGCCTTCTTCGATATTGAAAATCAATACTCAGAGCTGTAAAGCCAAATCTGGTTGATGGGGTGAACCTATCTGTAAGCTAGAACTCGGCGAACCTCCCTGAACTCTTACATTCAGGTCAGGTGGAATCGGAAGGGGGGGTCTTTGTTGCATTGACAATGTTTGCCAAGATGACGTGCTAGAGTTCCTGTTGGGTTCAGTTTTAGAGTTAAGGACATATCCAGGTTGTAATGTACTCCAATTTTCGGGCAACTTGGCTTCCTCGAGAACAACATTATTTGAAGCTGATGGCTGAGTCATTGATAAGTTGTTTCGGGATACCATTTCTAGTGTCTGAGAGGATCCAGGGACATCGTCCCTCCCAGACTGTCCAGGTATGGATCCTCTTGAAGTCCCAGATAAATCATATCCAAACAAACCACTAAAACCATTTCTGTGTCCCTGATCAATAGACTTCCACGGAGCCTGGAACTGTTTTCTCAAAGAAACTTCACCCATTGCAGATACCTCATTCTTGCTGTCCAGTTTCTTAACAGCTTCCACCATTTCTTCACAAGGCACGTATGCAACTGCAGATTTTAAATCAGAATTCGACGACATCAACATTCTGTTTGAATGGCAATCACCTGCTGGGTTATTCGACATTTTTTGCTGGTTAGTTGAAAAAGACAATGGCTGTGAAGGTGCTTCATATTGTCCCACCCACCCAGGACCAAATTTTACTCCAGCAGGTAACACAGACTCTATTTTTTTCGAAGCAACTTTCCAGGCTACAGGCCCAAGATTTGCAGCAAACCTAGCCAGGCTTCGGGCATAAGCAAGTGGCTCAAAGTGAAGACCAACCTGTAAGTTCAAAGTCGTCAAAGAGTTCATCACAGAAACAGTAATATCTGGGGGGACACCAAAAGGGAAGCAATAACACTAGCACTGAAAGAAGGTTTATCAAAAAACATACCGGCATCAACCGCTTCATATCTCCAACAGAATTAGAGAAAACAGATGGCTCATTGTCAGAAGTCAGAGGATGAAATTGCCTGTAGGTGTCACGCCTGTTCTCATCGATTGTAAACTGTTTCTTTCCATATTTCATATCAGCCTTTAGAATGGATGCTGTAAAATAGAATAAAAAAAGGATCAACTCCACTATAAAAATCAGAAAACACGGAGCTCAGGTCAGTAGCACAAGCTCTGTACGTACGTACCTGGAAATTCATCATTCCAATCAACCAACCACTCTGAGTAATTTTCACCATGTCTTGGGCGGTAGGATGACACAAATGGATCTGTAGATCGAAACTTGTAAAACATAGACCCCTTTCTTAGATTGTAAGAATTAGACCCTGTTCCTTTATCTTCTCCACTAGCAAGAGTTGCACCTGAGGACATCTCAGGACCAACATGATCCACAGGGGAAGTTTCAATGGACTTCTTCTGGTTCTTACTCGGGGGCCTCCCTCTCCGCACAATCTTAGGTTGTGGTTCACCATCATCACCTTCATGCTTCAGATTTTCAAAGTCTCTCTTTGCAAGCTCACGTATAGTCCTTGCCTAGTATAATTCACTATTAGATAGAAAGCAGGACATAATATAAATAGAGCATAAGATGATGTGGACAAACCTGGCGAAAGTAGATCGTATCTGGAGCATTATACTGCATTGCATTTGAACATATCAAAAGCACATCGGCCTGAAAACACAGTGGTGGGACAGGTCAGCATTTATTCTACATCAGTATTTCATAACGTCAAGATGACAAAATAGACAAGAAAGTCAAAAACAGAAAATGCTTCAAATGAAGGTCCAAGGGTACAATAGAGATCTGAAACGAAACAAAAATTAGGAATTTGCCTTGTACAATCTGAATTTCATCCAGGACAGCTAATAGTATGGGATTATTTGATGGATTATTAGTGCACGAATGCATTATATAGATAACTTCTAAAATAATCTAAAGGGTGAAGAAAGTCACAAACTGAATTAAGATGAATCCAAAGTAAACAGCATTTTCTAGTACACTAAATGGACACAAGCACATGCTGTGGATATCCATCATAATGAAAACATTCATATTCTTGGCAGAGATCTTATTGGTATGTACATATTGTTCTAATTTCTAAACATTTCCGAGAGGTGATATGGTGAGCAGAGATATTTCGGGATATCACAGATGGTTTCCAGTAACTATGGGCTGTACTTTTCCTTCCCACTTTTTATCCTTCCATAAGTGGCTAAAGAGCTAAAAACATAGGAAAAAAATAAGTTCATCAAACAGGTTATCATTATCGGCTAGTGCATGCACATCCGGTGCAAGTCAGAAGCAATGCAAACAATCACACTCAACCACTAACCCCATCTAATTAAAGAAAAGAATAAAAAATATCTCCATCTTCTTCAACCAAGAAGAATCGTAATGATTCTTCTGTCATTTAACCAAACAGATTCAAGATATTCATATCGATGTTGTAGGACAAAAGAAAGCTCGTAAAATAATAATAATAATAATAAGGATCAAAAAAATCACAGAAGATGATTAAAGATAAAATTAGCACGGTAAACCATATTGGAAGAAAGAATTAAAACTACTAGGTTCACGTAAAAGTAGATTAATCAATGAAAGAAGAGAGTGCTATGCTAATTCTACAATCGAATGTCCAGTGCTGACAAGCATACGATCCCACATCTCAAGAGAATTTGCTTGATAGAATATGCAATCATCTTCATCACCAAAGAAAATTCAGAAAAAGTGATAAATCTACATAACAAAAACAAAAATTCTAAGCGCAGGCAATCCAATACCAACCTCCAATTCTTCCAAGTTCTTATAGGCTCCACCATCAAGCTTTTTCCTCACAGTCCCAAAATCCATAGGGTGCTCTATTATCTCATGATAATCAGGTAGCTGCAGAGTAACAATTAAACTCTAAATCAACAATTAAAACAATAATAAAATTCTGTCAGAAATCAGCATGTCATTTCCAGAAAAGTACCTCATCGGGATCCACAGGCTCAGAGAATACCCCATGAGTGTCCTTCCTGCATTAATATTTCAAGATACCAATAATGATAAGGCATCAAAATATCAAAATTGAACAGTGCTCAAGAAACATCGATTTCTAGAAAGCTAAAAGAGAAACAAAAAAACACGTACTTTTGAAGTCTGTCAAGAATGAACACCAAAAACTTTTTGTCTGGCAAAGGTACCGTGGGACCAAACCCCTGAGGTGACCCTGTCCACAAAAATTAAATGAAATAGCCACAATTAGATTAGAACGCAATACCAAACTTTACTTGAAATTTCCAACTAAATATTCTTTTCCGAGAATCGAGAAGAGTTTTGGTAAGAACCATGTTCAGTGTCTGTCGTTTTCAGAACCTTTTTCTCCTACAAAAAATGATCGATAACCCATTTGTAAGAACGCAATAGTTATGCAAATAAATTAAGCAAGTTAAAGATAATCATCCACAATAAAAAGTTATGGTAAAAAGGGTTGGCCAAAAGCATTTAACAAGTACAAGCAAAGAATTATACAACTGTCTATTAGCTAAAGAATAATAATCAAATCAAAGTAAAGACAAATCTCAGCAGTTGTCAAGAAACGAATGCTTTGTAAACATAACAGTATATATTGCATTCCATAGGTAGTCTACATAATTAAAGGAAATAAATACAAAACAATTAATGATATAATAAAATATAGAAGGAAATATATGCATAAATTACAGGTATGCATGTATAGGAACTCGAAAAAGTAGAAGAATTTATATCAACGCAAAAATAGAAAAAATATATAATTATTTATGGTTTAACAAACACTGAAAGAAACTTGACTGAGTCAAAACACATGTTCCCAGTTCAGATCTTGGAAGTCAAGAGCACCCAAAAACCCAACAAAAAAATTAATAAACGTTAATTTTTACGCGCGAAATCTCAAACCCCCTCCAATTCACATCTATGGAAAAGAGTAGAAAAGCCCCCCAAAAAAATTTAAATGGCCCACCTCAAATTTTCTCAAAATAGAAAAATCATTTAGATACAAAATTTCAAAATCAGTACCAATAATTGAGTACTTGACAGAAACCTCAATTTTTTCCACAAAAAATAAAAATTAAACACCCCATTTAAATTTTCCGAAAAAAAAAAAACTAAATTACAAACCTGGTTGGAATTGGATACATCCTCGCTGGATCTGTGATCGACGGCATTGATCTTGCGTTTCTTACCACACACCTCTTGATCCTCTCCTTCCTCGGCATCCGAGTCCTCTCCCTCCTCCGAATCCGAATCTTGAGAATGCCGGCTCTGGCTTTGCCTCTGATTAATATCATAACCCGATTGAGGCAAGCGAACAACGAGCTTCACCTTCTTCTCCTGCCGCTCGTCATCGTCGTCGTCGAATTCCGGCTGCGGAGAATTGGAATTGTTGAAATTAGGGTTCCGGCGAGTGGATCGGCGGTTGGTGGTGGGGATAGGGGAGTAGTTACTTGGTTTTGTAGGGGTAATTAAGGGTTTTGCAGGGCGGCCCTTCCTCTTCTTCCTCTTCATCGCCGTTCCTGTTGCTACCTTACCCATTGCGTTGGGTTTTGAGGGTTTTTTTTTTTTTTTTTAATTCTCAATTTTTTGTATTTATTTTAGAGAGAGAGAGAGAGGGGATTCTAATCTGCAAGACTGACGCTTTACGATGTCGTTTTTGTATGTAAATACGAAGTTTTGTTTGGTTGTTGAGAAAGGACAAAACAAATGAGAAATTACCTTAAAAATAAAGAAGAAATATAAAAAGAAAAAGGGTACACACAACATGGTTTTGAGAAAAATGAGATTGGTTGGATGTTAGTTGAACAAAAAGGTTAATATATAATGTGAATTGGCTACCAATAGGAAAATAATAGTTCGTAGTGTCAAAACGGGGGAGTTGGCCCGAACTCTGTTACATGTACTCAATCTAATTTAAGTACATTATTGATTCATTTAAAAATTATAGATCGTCTTTTAATTTTGAGAACTGGATAAGTCCACGAAATCACCAATATCACATTTATATTTCAACATGTTATTTTTAAATTTCAAAATTTTTTAAAAATTTAATGCGATTTAAAATTGAGTTATATTGATATGTATGAGAGTACATAGCTAAATTATTTGTGAAATATAAAATAATTTACAAGTAGAAACATCGATAATTGTAGAAATTTTAATAAATTGCGTCAAGCAAATTTGTCTTGATGGGTTGTCGAGCAGAAGAATCCAACTTGATACGGACCAACCCTCGAGTCATACTAGTTCAACTTTGGTTTGAGGTTTTAGGTGGGCATTCATTAAATCGCAAAAATAGCGCCTACTTGAGTCACATTTTTAACTAAGAATGCATTTTGAAACTGTTGATTAATAGAGAATGCATGACTAAAAAATAAAAATAAAAAAAATTTACTTATAATATTATTTTATTAAATAATATGTGATTAAATATAAAATAGACAAATGTATTTTGTAAATAATGAAAATCAAATAAGGTCTGTCTCTATCTCTCATTTTTCACTCAATTTGCAATCTTTATACTCCAAATGTGAAATATGTTGGATTCAAAACCTCTTATATGATCTGTACAAATCGCTTTATAAATATAAATTAGTAAAAAATATTTTGACTTTGTCATAGTTCGTTAAAAAAAAATGCTAGATATGCACTAAGTACATCGAACATAACATTTGATGTGGTTTTAAAAATAAAAAATTAGAAGAAAAGTTGTTTTAACTTTTTAAACTATCCAATGATATATTACCTCATACCAAAATGTAAAAAATAATGTACACGTAATATGATTGATTAATTAATTAATTCAATAATGTTGAGTGTACATTCATTGATCTGCATTGTTTTTTATATTCCCTTTGTTTTCAAAAATTTGTGAACGGAAAATTTTTTTTTTTATTAAATTGTCCAATAACAATAGAAGCGATGATATAAAAAATAATATCCATATAACATGATAATAAATAACGCAATCAAGTACATGTATAAAGTTGGTAAGATAAAGTCGTACAACATATTAGCAGTCAAAACACAAAGCTCATCATTTGTGAGTGGAAAATGGGTCCCAAGCCCTCCATGTGACATGCCTAGTATGATTGAAGGAATTTCTGTGGAACTGAATTTGATCTATATGGTGTTGTAATGGATGAAACAACTAATGGGAGCATGATTAAGGCTGAAGAACGAAGATCCCACGTATTTGTAACATGATAAGTCCATATTTGACAAATATTATTTCAAAATTCTTTAATTTTCATACTTATTTTCAGCCCATAACTTTTTCCTACTCTTTAGCAACACATTTTTAAAAAATACTAACCATCAAACGGGCTAAATCAGATAGAAGTTGATTTAAATACAAATGCAAAATACATTCTAAAGAGGCATTTTTTTAATCAATAGAAATAAAGTAAATGCAGTTGTAATAAGGTCAAACATATCCTAGCGCTTATTTTTCCCCACATCATTCGAAGAACTCAAGACAAAAGATCATGAAGAAAACAGTGAATGGGCATAAGAAATAAAAGTTTGAAAAAGATCTAGAAATAAAATAAGCAACTAAAACAATAGCTAAGTCATTCGTTTAAAACTACCAGACTAAAATCATTAGGTGCTCTACAAACGTTTAAAGAAACTACAATGTTAATATCTTCTTATAAACTACGACTATATATCATTAAAGACATGTACTGCGGACGAGCAACAAAACTCCCCTTCTGTAATACTGCTTACTCATCGTTGTCCTCCTATATTAATTAGGTCAAAAAAATAAATCAACATAGTCGACAAGTTTTAAGTTTGTAAGAATGATTTGAAGTCTTAAAAAAAAGTGTGCAAGTATTGCAAAGTTGAATTTATAAACTCCGACTAACCTCTCCACTGCCCTCATCATCATCCTCATCATTAACCTCAGACTTTGACTTGTCGGACTCATCATCAGCACCTCCAGCCTATAAAAATAGTCCAGCACAAGTCATTTCCATATTGCAATCAATCTGAACAATGCATAACAATATGCTTCTCATAGATCGATTACCAATTTCTTGTTGTAGTCTGCCATTTTGTGCTCATATTCCTCCTTTCGCTTCTCTGCCTTTTCCACGAATGGAGCTTTTTCCTGATTTTCTCAGGTCAAGAAATTTCTTGAGAAGAAGAAAAACATACAAAGAATATCTTGGATTGCATATAATTACCTCATCGCTCATTGACTTCCACTTATCTCCACCAGCTTTTCCAACCTATATTATTCCCGAAAACAAAACTAGAAGTCATGAAGATAATTATCATGGTAACTCAAAGGGCAAATTGCTGGCATAAATTGGTTAAGCTTCAGAAAAATTAAAAAAGAATGACAAACTCACAACAGCAACTGATTTGTTGTTCGGATGTTTTTCCTTGTACTCTTTTCTAAACCCTTCCCTAAAACACAAACGTATTAATGGTCTAATTAACCATTTGAAAAACTGCATTGAATAATAATATTTAAACAGAAAAGATCGAAACGCCAAAAATACAGATGACGAATACATGAAAACGAAGAAAGCACTCGGAGGCCTCTTTGGCTTGTTTGGGTCCTTCACTTTCTTTTCCTTCTTGGTCTTCCTCACAGCAAGCCTAGTATTACCATTACAAAATTAATCACAAATAAATAGTTTTATAAAAAAAAACATCAATACGTTTGGAAAAGGCTAACCTCCTACAGTCTCTTGTAAAATAAAAAATAATAATTATTGCTAGATGAATTTACACTATTTTGGAAAATACGAGTTAAATAGTAGAAAAATGTCCAACAGAAAATATGAATTATCCTATTGCACGAGGTCCTTGTAGAAAAGTCTAAACAGTAACTATGACTACTTGTACAAAACAAATAGGACAAAAACTAAGGGCAAAAACATATACACAACAGAAAAAGGCATATGAATTCATTAAAATGATAAATTGAAGGTTTTCTGAAAAATGAGATCCGTAAATAAGAGATTCATGACAACAAAACACAACGGTCAACTAATCGCTTACTGGCTCTTAGTTTTTGTAGAGCATTAACAATTAATATCATCGAAGAAAAGCAACAGTAGAATCACAAAACTAACAGAAAAACAACTGATTTATAAAACTCTTATTTATTTGACGTTGACGTTCATTGATTCAAAAATTTCGCCTGCAGAAAACATTATAAATATATCTAAAGCAACAAAATATGAAACAACAGATAGCTTACTGGCTATAGTTTTTTTTTTTTTTTTCCCCTGGAGTAATTAATAACTAATTTGAACAAAAACTTACGAAAAAGCACGGATTAACAAAATCATATTTGTTTTAACGTTCAGTGATTCAAACATTTCGCCGGTAAGGCAGGAATTAGTAAAAAAAACATGAAGTAAAATTTTAAAAAATGAGAAAAAGGAATAACTCACTTGCTATCAGCTTTCCTGGAATCAGCCTTGGATTTTCCTCCTTTCATGATGAAAAACTGAACAAAAAACATTGAATCAGTAAAAAAAATTACGAAAATCAACATAAAAGCAAAAAAAAAAAATGAAGGCAAATCAGCTTGAACTTACAAAAATGAAAAGAGACACCGGCGAGAAATGAAGGCTAATTGGATCGAACTTACCTTAAACGGTGATCTAGGGTTAGAGGTGGGGATCTGTATCTAATTTCTCTCTCTATATTCGTGGAGGAATCGTGGCTCGTGAATTAGCGAGATGTAAGTGAAATGTGGCGGAGTGAGGTTTATTTATATGAGATGAGAGTTGAAATGTTGAGAATTTTCAAATTTGCTAGATAAAATTGAAATGCAGGCGGGTCGCAGGGTGCCTTAAGGCGGGATGTTGAATTTACTTTTTCTTTGGTATTGTCTAGGCTCGAGAAATTAAGCCCGTCCTTCCTTATTTTAAAATATATTTTTATTTTTCTTATTTTCAATCATATATTTTTCAATAAAATAATATTACACGTAACTTTAAAATTTCTCCTTTATTTTAATCAAACATTCTCTATCAAATTACTATTCTAAAATGTATTTTTATCAAAAATATGGGACTTAAACATACTCTAATTTACTTGTCTCATTTATGCTCTTGTTTAACAAACATTATTTTCAAATTCCTTTTTCTACATATTCTTTTTCAATTGCACATTCGCACGATAAAATATTCTATATATAAGTTCAAAATTTTCCTACTTTTTAACCACACATTCTTTTAAAAATAATTAATCAAAATTCTATTTTTCTCAAACAATGGTTGTCAAATATAGACTTATTTTGCCCCTGTTTCGTTTAGCTAAAAATAAATATATTAGTACGTTTTGATTTAAGTTAATGAAATATTTGATTGAAAAATTTAGAGTTTCGTGAAATCTGTGATCGAAAATGAGTTTGAAAAAATGAAAACCGAACGTGGGCTTGTTTTGTTTTTCGAAATTCAAAAGATTCAAGTGGAAAGAGACATTTTGTAATCCGTATTTTGAAGATGAATAAAATTTTGATTAGTTATAAGTGCAAAATAAAAGATACGTAATCTGTTATAAGGTTAAAATGTTTATGCTACGTCTAACATTGTACTTGTAATAATATTTACAGTTGAAAAATGTAAAAATAGGTCGTTTCAATTGTGCTATATGTACATTATAATTTACATTCTATGATCAGAATTTCTTAACCAAATAAAAGAAAAAACTTTTTTATTCTCTTTTTTATACATCATCTATATGTAAATCATTACGTACACGTATCATTATTCTTCAAGGTTTAATCAATCATTTTCTTTAAAAATTCTATAATGAGATTCATATTTTCACTTATGTATAATCTACTTACTCTTGAATCATACATTTCCAAGTAAGTGAGTTTTGACTTTTCTAAATCACGAAAGAAGCCAACTAAACAATCAATGAATAAATATAATTAATTCATAGAGAAAAATAGAATTTCAGCTTTTGACGATCAAATGTGAAAGCTATAACTTTTTGAACGAGCTTCGATTATCAAAGTATCTTGAATTTTTCTTCTGCTCTAAAATGTTAGGTTGTGAGTCTATTTTAGTGGTAAACTTGATAGAGTTCTAATCAAACTCTAATCTTAATTAATTTGTTAATGTTGAGATTAGCTCTAATCACAAGCAACTGACCTGGATTAAGATC
This sequence comes from Fraxinus quadrangulata, assembly GCA_903798255.1. NCBI lineage: Eukaryota > Viridiplantae > Streptophyta > Magnoliopsida > Lamiales > Oleaceae > Fraxinus > Fraxinus quadrangulata. Next base: position 36,662 of record CAIGRB010169398.1, on the reverse strand, counting down.
AATTTTAAATCCCTCTCACCTATCCAATACTCAGCCGAATTAGTTAGATATAAAATTCTATTTTCACTTTTATTTAACAATAAAATCCAAAATTTCAGATTTATTATTATTTTTGAACTTATATATATATATTTTTTAAACCGCATATTTTACATCGCTAAATTTGAAATCCAAGATTTTGCAATAAATTTTTCAAAATTTTACACTAATTTTGAATTTTGCCTCCATAATTAAAATTTTGTAAAATTTGCCTCATCAATTCTACTCTCTTGACTTTGCCCCTGTCTACACGTACCATACGCATTAAATAGAGTCTCGTTTAGGTGAAACTACCGTTTCAAAACTTCATTATATTCAATCAAGGTTTAATTTTTTTTATCTCGAATAACAATATCTAAAATTAATTAGAATTATCTAATCTAAGTTCAAATCGGATTGAAAATCATCATCCTCATGTCTTACATATTAATGCGTTGTCATCAGTTCTAATTTTCAGAAAGTTAACATTGTTAAAAGTTCGTCCTACAATGTTGCTTATAAGGTTCGTAGCACATCCATCTATTAATCCCTGTTTGATAATTATTATTTTCAAACTCTTTTTTCTACACTCTTTTTCAACCACACATTCACATAATAAAATATTTTACATGTAAACTCTAAGGCCCTGTTCTCTTTGTTGTTTTCGTGCCATTTTCTGTTTTTGATTTTTCAAAACAGTGAAAACACGTTCTCTTTTTCGTTTTAAAAAACGAATTTTTGAAAACATAAAAAAAAATTGGCTTGAAAATGGAAAACGTCAAAATAGACGTTTTGAATGTTTTCAAGCCAAAACACGGCAAAATCTGAAAACATGGGAAACGGTCCCTCTTTCTTCATAACTGTGCGTTAGAAGCCTGAAGAACCGACACTTTCTTCCTCGACAATCGACCACCACCCACCATTGAGACCACCAGACCAACTGCCATTCGAACCCCCTCACCTCCATCTTCAACCTTTTGTCATCACCTGGCTACGGAGTTGCCGAAAACAGCCCCAATCACCACCCAAAACCGAGCTACCAGTCACGATTTTCACCGTATTTCCACCGCCGTCGGCCACCGTTTCGATCGCGGACCACCACCACTCCACTCCTCTCAATCAAGCGCATCTAGTACCACCATGGGTCACCTGCAATTTTGTCCAAAATCGAGTGAGCTTGCGAAAATTGTTGAGTTATTTGGTTTATCCCTCTTCTCAATTTTGTCCAGAATCAAGGAAACTCTTATGCTATCTTTCTTCTCTATTTTCTCTCCGTCCCTTCTTTTAGGTATGTGTGTATTCAGAGAATTTATTTACTCGTTTGTAGATTAATAATTGATCAATTGAAGTTTTGAATGATTTATATTTATTTGATTCGCTAGGTATGGGGAAAATGTTTTCGATTTTCTATTTTGATTAATAGGAGTTGAATAATGTTGTTGTCTGAATAGTGATTAATGGTTTGATTGGTTTGCAGTTGGAGAGTCTTCCTTCTATGACTGCAAGAACTAAGAAAGACGTATCTCCTCACGAGTTCGTGAGGCTTATGCTGCTCACCTCAAGCATTCTGGCAAGGCATATTTGTGTAAGAGTTTATTTTGCTGTATGTATGTAATTTATTTATGAATGTTAATTTTGAACATTGAAACTGTTATGCAAATGATTTCACGAGGGATTTTGTTTATTTATTGTGTTAGAAATAAACATACAGTAGATTTTTAGGTGAAAAAATGGGGGACTGTAGTTCGTAGTGATGTGTAAAACCCATTTGAGAAAGCTGTATTTCTTACCTGTTGATGGGTATAATGTAGCGTGTTGCAGCCTATATTATCAATGTATTATGTGAATTTGGTTATTGTCTAGAGGATGGATAACAATTGGCTGTGTTCGTGGCTGGTCCATATTTAAAAGATGGACTTGGCAAAGGCAAAAATGACATAGTTACTGAAAATCTGAACAAAAAATGAATTAGAGAGGCTCCAGCTTTGGAGCAATAGATCTTATTTTTTTAGCTTTGATTGTTATAAGATTCTGAAATACCGAAAACAATAAATATAAAGAACAGAACAAGTAAATTTACAATTTGTTGTAAATATTTTGATTATGATGTATCTTTTGCCCTTTTTAGGACACCCATTCTCCCTAACTGAAAACAAGAACATGATCAGAACTCCCAAACAACAAAAAGTAACTGCGACTTTATATCTTTTCTATTATTTAATTGTTTAATCATTTTTCCTAAACAAATGGACTTTCCCGTGTGGACTGATATTGTGAAAACAGGTGTACTCAAAGAATTGGCTCCAAAAATTGATCCGTATTGGTACTATGTTAGAACTGGTAATGAGCTACCTTCTGATAAGTGGTAACACTGTTAATCATTTTCTGCTAAGCTCGAGACATTATTGCTAGTTTGGATGCTTCAAAAGATGTCCTTGATAAAATAATCATCTGTTCATCTATTGTACAAAATAATCATCGGTCCTTGATTATTGGGGTGATTGTTTGGATTTTCATAGTGAATTGGCATAGAATTGAGTTGACTCTGAGTATAATTGGGGTAGCTCCCGGCATTAACTTTGGGTTTGTTTGTGTATTATGCACCCATTGTTGTGTTTCTAATACTTGCGAGTTAAATGGGAAAGTTGTGCCGAAAGAAAAGCATGGGGAATACTATTGTGTTTGGAAACAAGATAGTTGGGTGCTCGCATACTATACCTTGCCGGTTGAGTTTATGGAAGGAGAAGAAGCTTTACCAGCAGAGAGGCCTAAAGCTGGAGGAGGCCGTTTTGTTGCTAGAAGGATAGCCGATATAGAGACAAGCGGTAATTTTGTTTGTGCATTATGATTTAATGGTGTTTGAATAAAGTGCACATTTGTTCTCGCTTAAAAGTATATTTTCAAGTATTCTTTTGGATTGTATGCGCCAAAAGAGCCATAAGAGCATTCTCTTAAGTGGGGGCGAACATGCTAGCTGTTGATTTCCAATGATCTTTCATGCCAAAGTTGAAAAAATTGTGTTTTGAGGGCCGTTTGACGATTGTGTTAGGTGTAATTTTCTTTAGCCCTCTTCTTTATGCTTATAAGCAATACTTACTTCCAAAATCACGTGATGAGTGGATGAAAAGGATTGTATAATACTTATGTAAAGTATATTATAAAGTCTTTATCTGTTCATTTTAATAAGAGAAGATTTGGCTATGAAGTGTTAAACTAAGTAAATGTGCAGATGCTATATGCTCAGTGGATGACTTAATAAACAACCTTAAACGGGCAATCCAGTGGCCAATCTCTTGAATGTGATAGGAAAGTAGAGTCATTCACCGTCCTCTTTTATTATCACTGATTATAGCCATCGTATTTAGACGATAAAAATTGTATTTGACAAGAATTGTGAGAACTAATATGAACTCGATAAGATTGATTTCAAAATATTTTTTACAATGTCAACATGAGATTAGTGCTCCCCATTTTTACAACTTGATTAGGTTTGGTTGTGACTTGATGCTTGTTAATTCTTGTCACAAGTTACGTACAAGGACAAAAACAAAAACTTGTTAAATTTAATTTAGGTTGTATTTTTTATATCTTAAAAAAAAATATTTCAAGATTCACCAATTTCAAAATTTATATGTTATTTAATACTATATTAACACTAAACTACTAAAATTTATTAGATAATCAGATTTCTTGAATAAAATATTATAAAAAAAACATTCTGAAAATTTCAAAGTAAACGCATTTTCCATTTTTATATTCTGAGAAATAATTTTTCAGAATGACAAAAAAAAAACGCATTTTCAGCAATTTAAAAACACACTCAAAACACAAAATGAATTCAAAATTCAAAACTGAAACACAAAGAGAACAGCCCCTAAGTTTTCCCTACTTTTTAACCACACATTCTCCTAAAACACAATATTCAAAACTTTGTTTTCCTTGATAATGGTTGCCAAACATGGGCTTAACACGGGTTTGTTTGAATTACATTATTTTGGAAGAATGTATTATGGAACAGTAGATTGTTGGAGAATGTGTAGTTGAAAAAGAAGAAAAAGTTATTGATGTGATGTAAAATAATATTTTATTGAAAAATGTGTGGTTGAAAATGAGTAGAAGAATGAAAATGAAAATTTTAATGTGGATCAAAGAGTGGCGTAATTTAGAATAGCCGCTCATTTTGAGATCACCAATCTTTAATACAGGTTGCTCTATGGGTGGCAATGGCTTGACCGCTCGGCCTATGAGTAGCTCAAGGTCACTTCTCAACGAGTTGTGGGCTGAGTCAAGCTCAACGCTTAAGAATTGCCCATGAGCTTGCAATTCTAAAATTCAAAATTATATCGTTTAAATTTTCACCTATCGAACGATCTACTTTTAAAAATGAATATTATCATGGATGATTTAGAAAAATTTACTCGTGTCATATCGTTTACATATTATCTGTGGGACCAGTGTTAACCACAAAGGTTAGATTAGTGTCACGTGTCATTACCTTAGACGACGGATTATGCACAAAATTTGTTGCATCTAGAATAAGAGAATATTCTCTCAATGCTCAAAATATATTATTTGTTTTATTGTTCATTGCAAAAGAAGTTGGCTGAAAATATAAAATTCTTAGTTTTACTTTTGATAGTATTAGTGTCAATAATGTTCATTGATGATCAAATTAGAGAGCTTAAACCAGACTTTGATGTTAGACTATTTTATAACTGCTATATTTATCATATTCTCGATCCAATTATGCAAGAAAAAACACAATTAAAAAAAAATAAATAGGCATTCTAAGTTTCATTAATTTCGCTACAAGCTCGTAGACAAGCATTTGTTAATTTATGTGTAGAGAATAGCTCAATAGAACGAAATTTTGTGACTGACATGGGTAGTTGATGAAGCTCTACGTACCTTGAGTGAATATCATAATAAACTTAATACTAACTTTTATGGTAGACCGTAGACACACTTGTCTTGAATTTAATTTTATTGGTGATCACTTGTTTTTTGCATTTCATATTAAGAAGTTTTTGAAGGTTTTCTTCGACAAATAAAAGCATGCGTTGGCATTTACTATTCTACTTCTCCATTTGTTCTTACCCATATATTTTATGTTGCAAATTGTTACGCCTATTCAGACCATTAAAAGTGAATATTTGGGAGTCAAATTGAATGGATTGCTACTTGATATCGATTTTTGTATGATATATTCAATTTCGGATAGGTTCTTATCAAAATAAGTGGAATTTGGCCAAAGAAGTGCAAATAACGAAGAATTTCAAAGTTTAGGGATTAAATTACAAATATCAAAAAGTTGGTCCAAATCAAGAAACGATGATTAAATATCACATGGAGTCAATTGGATGAAATTAAAAGACGAAATATGGAAACTATAAGATTAGATGACTCAAAAGATACAAATAATAAAACCAGGAACCAAAATGAACATAACTCAAAATGTACGTTCAAGCACATTTTTCAAAACTTGAGCGCTCAATGACCACTAAGGGAGCTCGATCACCCATCTAGCGGGGACAATTTCTTTTCGGACTCAAAACACCTTTTGGAAACCAATTGCAACACTAATTTCGACCAAAATTCAACCCTTGTATATACCGATCAACATCAAACATAAAAAGACACCTCATATCATGATACACAAAATCTTACAATTAAAAGGAGCCCAATTCATTATTTTTTGGAAAAATCAAGAGGCAAGATATAAGAATTCGTTCCATTGAAGATTCATCCTTGATTCTTGGACAAATAATAATGCGGAATTGGAGATTAATTAAGAAATCTGTTATGCCTCTTTTGAAAAGACTCTAGGTCATCACCTACGTGGTAGCCAACTAAAAAATTACCAAAGTCCACACTCCATATCACCTCCTACCTGGCCGAAATAAAGCCATACGAGGGTAGTCGAGGTGATGCAACACATTAGTTGAGGTGATGCATCACCTCTGCAATGTTGAGGCTAACCCGCCATGGTAGAGGCAATGTCGCCATGTTGCAGGAAGAGTTGTGGGGCTCATATCCTCCACATTCACAAAAGGCATCTTCCATTCATATCTTCCTAGGAGATCTTCTGTAAACAATCTTTCAATGGCTCCTTGATGTGACAATTCACTACAACAAGTACTTTTAAGGTTAAATTTCCTATCTACATACCGAAGGTTAGACCTAAATTTTAGGGTGGCAACTTTTCAGAGACATTAAATGTCCATAAATGCACCTGGCCTATGATGGATCGGTCGACAGGTCGGCCATCAGGATGAGGCCATGGAAAGAATCTAATGGTCATTATCACACCCCTTCTACTATAAAAGGTTACAAATTGTGCCATTCACAAGTAATGCAACTTTAGAACTCTAAAAGTTAAGTTTGCTCTCAATTTATATCCCCCACGGATCCAACTGTCTTATACTTAGTAGCTCACATATCTAGCACTTCTCATACCCCTTTCACTCGTATGATGACTAACTTGATTATCGGAGTGCACGCGGTCACCTCTCCCCAACTAAGGAGAAGGCTACGTGTGACTTATTGTTTGTCCAAGTGTGTATGACTAAAGGCTTACATGGACATGAAAAGATCTGAGATCTATTGGCCACATCAACCCTTAAAAAAAACGAGGTTAACAAAATCATTCAAGAACTTCAAGATTCTTCCTCCTTTTCTTTATTCTACTAAAAATTACGGGTGATTTTACAAAACTATGAATTCTTGTAACTTCTTAATGATAGGCTAGATCGTTAGTTTCTAAGATATGGATGAATCATTGTTTTGAACTTTTAATATAATTATAACACTTTGACACCCAATATACGTTTAGTATTGAAAGATTGTTATAGAATTTAATATTTTTCAATTAATTAACTACTAATAAAATTGTTGTGTGATTTCTATAGTCATTCAAGAAAAGGAATATGAATTGCTGTGATGTTCGATAGATGATGGAGATATACACTATTCCTTGAATAATTTTCAATAAATGTTCTAGGATTTTAATGTTTGCTTTCATGTTCATATATTTTATAGAAATATATGAAGACCACATAAAATGATAGATTTAATTCTACTTGAGAGAGGTTATTAAATAATTTAGGAACATTGATCAACAAAGATGAATACATATTGTCCTGATGAAAGGACAACGGAAAATGATCATTCAGATAGGAGATGTAGATGGGTTTTAGCCTAGCTCTAAGAAGAAGGTACCAAGACCTCATTGAACACAAATTTTGAGTGGTTAATGAGGAACATCGGTTGATTTGTGTAAAATTGAATTAATAAAAGGGGATTCGATGTCTTAGTACGAATTTAACCTAAACTTACGAAATCTTTCTTAAGTTGCTTGCTAGAATAATTAGTTTGATTAGATAAATGAGTATAGAATTGATAATCGAAACTTGACTAATCAATTAGAATTAACGTTAATTGATACTAGATTAAGTGCACAGTCTTCGTGGGACAACACTATACTTTTCATTATGTTACTAATCTATGATGCCATGCACTTACGAAATTTCTTATGATTAAGTTTTTAGCATAGTTGTCGGGAAATATAATATTTAGTTAGTTACAGCTTTTATCTAAACTTTTATTGTTTTATTAGTTTAAATTTATATTAGCAAAAATTACAGTTTTCTATTTCTTTCTTTTCAGGATCTTATGTGCAAAATTCGAGATGGGTAATCTTGCTCCATTTAATCGAAAAATGGAATGAACATTCAGATTGAAAAGAAAATAACAGATAGAAGCACATAAAAAATAGTAAGTGAAATCAATAGCAAAAAATATACAAAATCAAGTGGCCGTTAAGGTGAAAGAAAGTGCAACACATCCAATTATGGCTGTAGGTAATGAAAATGACAGACTGATGAGGGAATGCATGGTTCCACCTAATCAGTGGTAGAAAATCGATCTAGCATAGTTTATAAGTGCATAGTCAAAAAATTATTGGAATCTTTGTTAAATTGTCATTTAAGCCCAATCGAATTAAACATGTATTAAGTTGAGAAGTAAAACTTAATTTCAGAAAGTTGGACATATAAAGATTATATGATATTAACAAGATTTGAACATTGTGTACCTATAATGAAATGTTTTAGAGTAATTTGTTTCAAATGTCAAAAATTAACTTGCCATCAAGGTAACTCGACTTCTTTTGAATATTGGAACTACAAAATTGTCTACACAAACCTTTCATTTCTTCCTCTCATTTTCATCACATGCCATTTCCCCCACTTCTCTTGTATCAATACACATAGGGCTTGTTTGAGCTCCATTTTTTTTAAATGTATTTTGTAATAGCGTTATAATAAAGAATGTGTGGTTAAAAAATAAGGAAAAATTTTGAGTTTGAGTGTAATATTTTTTCATTGAAAAATATGTGGTTGAAATTGAGTCAAATCACTGTTCAAAAATATATTTTGATGAAAAAAATGGGGCTCAAACAAGGGCATGTTGTCACCGAAAACTTTTCCTTGTTGAAATTTATATCATTGAAATCAAATATCATCTATCATTTGAGCAACCAATCTCCAAACTAATTGACCAACTAATCTCCAAACTAAGAGATAATTACTTAATTGGTCACTGAACTTTGCAAAAGATTTTTAAGAGATAACTGAACTTCAAAAGTTTCATCATTAATCACTGAATTTTACACAGTATAATCTCATCCATCACTAAAAACTTCAAAAAATTTCCCATTAATCATTGAACTTTACAAAATGTAATTCCATCCATCACTTAGTAATGTATGCAATTACATTTTGTAAAGTTTGATGACTAACGAGGAAACTTTTGAAACTCATCGACCTCTTAAAAATCTTATGCAAAGTTTAGTGACCAATTATGTAATTAATCAATCTTTATATTTTTTATTATGTTCTTTCTTTTTTCTTATGTACTCCCACCCCCATAATTTTATTCTTTTTAGTATTGCCAAATTTAGAAAAAAATAATAATCTTTTATCCTAGAAGTAACTGACGAGATTGTCTACTGATCTCTCTAAGATCAAAGAAAGAAAAAAACATAAAGATTGATAAATGACATGGTTAGTCAATAAACTTTGCATAAAGTTTTTAAGAGGTCACTGAATTTCAAAAATTTCTTAGTTAGTCACTAAACTTTACAAAATATAATTTCACTCATTATTGAGTGATGTATGAGATTACATTTTGTAAAATTCAGTGACTAATGGAAAAAATTTTGAAGTTCAATGATCCCTTAAAAAAAATTAAACAAAGTTCGATGACCAATCAAGTAATTATCCCTCCGAACTAACATATTTTCCATTTCTATTATTTTTAATCTTTTTGGATTGACGCTCTTACATTGTATAGATTTTTAAATCTAGACAATATCTTTCTTTTGACCAATGTTATAGGGATGGCAACAAAGTGGGTCGGGGTGAGGTCGAGGCATCCATTCATGTCTCTCGTCCCAACGAAGATTTTTGTTATATTTCCCCATCCATACTCCCAAAGAGAATTAATTATAATAGAATTATTGATTCTCAAGAATGCATGAACGATACTAGCTACGTAATTTGAAGTTGAAATAAATAATAAAAGATGGATTCGTAATTCAATTCTCCCATTCCATATATATATATAATTCTAATTTTACAAGTTTTTGTAGATTAATTACAAATCACAAATTTCTTTTGTTCGCTTACTTTAAATCTGATTAGAAACTAATACATTTGAATTGAATTTATTTCATGTGAGACGATACACGTACTCATCACGTATTACTTGTCAACAATCTCGTACGCTTGCGAATTTCGTATGAACAATTTTTTGGCGCCGCTGTCAGGGAATAATTTATTTGATTTGAGTTTATTAGTTATTTTTAGATTTGAAGTTTTTACTTGTTTCAAGCTATTTATTGAACGAACTAATGCTATTGTTTCACTCTTCTCGGGAAATCATAGTTTGTGCAAGATCCTAACGAGATGAACTTCTTCCAATAGATCCCGAAATCGAAATAACTTTCAAACAACGAAAAAGAAAACAGAGGAAAGCAAGGGAAATGGCAAAAAATAAAGTTAAGAATCCATTACCACTACCTCAGCCAGACCAACCAAGGGCAATAACAAATTATGGAAAAGCTTGAGTGAGGGATTATGTAAATCTCATTCCTGCTCTTGTGCAACCACATATTATATATCCACCATTTAAACGGGCTAACTTTCACATCAAACATGACGTCATCAACTTATCTCAGAATCATCACGACATCTCACGAATGGAAGGATGATACAATGATACTCTCCGATCCGGAAGTTCTCGTGAAGAGAATAAGATGTTGCTCCCCTCACTGTCTTTTTCCTCTTTGCTAATCTTCCCCAGTAACACAAGCCAATCATAGAACACCAAAAGTTGTGGTATCTTATGGACCTAACGTAGGTCACATCCCTCATGAAATAACAAAGATCTACAAAAGGATGAATGCTAACTTTGGAAAATTCAAAATAGACAAACTTGGATAGAGGGTACCCTTCTTTGCATAAAGTCCTTACGGATGGAGATTTGGATAATCAATTTCTACAAGTTTGTTGCATGGTCATTCAAAGTGCTCGATTGTTATAAGCTTGTTCGCTAACAATTCCTCAACATCTGCAGACCCACTATGAGGTGAATTGTTTATATGAGACGAATGCTTCCTAAATAGCAGGACAGATGTACGAAGATAAACTCAAAATCAGAGAGGCAGCTTCAAGGTGAACCCCTAAATGGATGATCAAAACTTAGATGCTCACACACATTTCTTTTGAAAACGAAATTTCGATTCATTAATCAAAACTTTCAAGTAGAATTCAAGTTACTTGAAAAATTCTACCAAACTAAAATTTTGAAATGTATAAACGTAAATGAACAAACTTTTAACTCTCACAAAACTAATTTTGAATTTATACTAGAGGTATAAAATGGATCGACATGACACGTGTTCTGATGGCTGGTTCATACGAACATTTTCATGGGTTCTCGGGCCATTCCACATAGGCTAATGAATTTTGCAATGCCTTTTATAATAGTTAAAAGAGAAAAATACCATTCCTAATAGGGGTGGCAATGGGCCCAAACTGCTTGTAGTTATCTATTGAGTAGTAATGCATTTTAACACACTAAACAATGAATTATATAATTCACTGCCACTTAAATCAGTGATAACATTCAACAAAGTAGCCGATCTTTACTTAAATAAACCCAAAAAGCACAAAAACCTTTGTGCGTTGGCTAGACGGACCAACGCAACCGTCCATTCCCGACTTTATCATATCTCAACCAAACTAAACTAAAAGAAGAAATTGGAAAGAAAACCAGTTATGAGAACGTCAACAGCGAATATGGAATTCATCCTTTTTACTGATTAAAGAAATCCAAAAAATATTCACATGGTGAATAAATTATCATAACGACAACCTAGCTGCCTAGATTCACACAAGGAAATTACAAATAATAATAAAATCAACCATGAAATTGCTCTAAAAACAGTGATTGAACGGTTTAAGTCCAGGATTTGTCCAACCAAACATGTCTTCGCCCGTTATTTCCAACTAACACTAACTTGGATTCCTGCTATGTACTTTTTGCATCTAGTGAAATGTCTCTTCTGCAATCTGTTGTAGCTTAACACATGACAACAGCAAATATCATATGGCAGAATTGAACAAATAAACTGCTAGCACTTACAAAAACATGCAAACTAATAGAACACTGAACACCAATTGGCCTTTGGAAAAAAAGTTGAAACTCACCAACTTCCAAATATTTCAACTTTGCAAATTTGTATTTCTAATGCAGTAAAATACCAGACATCCATTCAAACGCTTCTGGCATCAACACTTGGCAGAAGAAACCGGGTCTTTCCTTGGTAATCGCAACTGCAAGATAACCAAATAATGTGAAACTGCTGGCAAAATAATGCAGAATTGAGTAAAATTATACGACCCTACCCTTGATTTTGTGCTCCTCCAGCCTCCTGAGTCTTGAGGTGGTGGAATATATGCATATCTCTCGATTGGACTTGGACTTGCACTTGTGCATGAGTCGCCAAAAGAAGATAAACCCTACAATTGGGCCAAATGTTAATAGCTTTCTCCAATCAGAATGGAAGAACTAGTGCAAACAACAAAGAAGGCACTTATTGGGCTTTGACAAAACAATTGTGAAGGTTTCACGTAATTCGAGCCTAAAACTTGACAGTGTTCACTTTTAAAATGATTTCCGATTCGCTGAACCAAATTGAAACTCTTTGGATCAATAGTTAATTTTATAATCACATTGCCGATAGAAAATCCAGAATTTTATCCACATATTGTTAAAATTATCGTCTCTGTTGTATAGAATCAATGGCCTAGCAACTATGGTAGAACCTTGGTAAGGAAATGGACAGACGAACTGTTTATTCGCCAGCGTGATCTTGAAAACACTTTAATGAACTCATTGGTTCATTTACTTTTCTGCAAAACTCAACTCACACAAAGCCTTGTCCAATACTTATTTACAGTCAACTAATTTGATCCTCTTCTACTCCGCTCCATCAACATGAACTTCCATCATTAAACCATAATGATCCTCATCTACTCCGCTCCATCAACGGGAATTTCCATCATTAAACCATAAAAGAAAATCTATTTCATTAACCTAATTTTAAGTAATTCTAGGGAGGAAAAAAAAAAAATCTTACTTCAAATTTACATTAATTGCATCTTGCAGCCTCACTGAATGTCTTAACCCTAAATCAGTTTCACTAATTGTCATCAGTTGGAGCTACCTTAACCAAGTCACTAGTATGTTCGTTTGTCTCCATCTTAATATTTTGTTATCTGATAATCTAATGAGAATTCTTAGACGGAACAAAACTCTAATGCCCTCCACTTTACTCAATCAATTTTAATTTTTTTGGTATCTCGATACCAATTTAACAAGGAAATAATGCATTCTGTCTGCAAAAATTGTCTTGGCAAATCCCAACACAAATATATTTATTCTCTACAGACACTAGTATTTTTCTTCCTTTTTGGCACATTCACATTTTCCAAAATCTTCTCTGCTTCCCAGGTCTATGCCAAATATCACAAAA
>CAIGRB010169398.1:0-23466 GCA_903798255.1 Fraxinus quadrangulata | reverse complement strand
AAAAAAAAAAAAAAAAAGATTCCACTATACAAAAATAAAATTACAAGAAAAAGCTACCTTGTCTTTTGCCGTTTCAGAATTCTTAATCTCCAAACGATCAAGATAAAACAATATCTGTCATACAAAATAAAAAATTGTGAGAATGATCTGAAAGAAGTTTCATTTCTTCTTTAGCAAGAAATCAACCATTACTCCTTAAAGAGTTTGAGGGTTATATTAAAGGATTCAGATTCCTTCATCATTTCTAGAGAGACTGACATTGATGAAAGATTTGCACCTTGTTTTGAAACTCAAAATTTGATGCATCAGTGGCCACAACCTGAACACCAAGACAATTGTTGGGGTCATTGCAGAAGGGGCAAGAAATACTGTTGAAAACACAACCATCTTCTTTGCACCAAATCCCTTGTCCAGGAGCACTATTGTCAGTTCTTTCAAGTAATCTCTTATCAACTGACAATATATCTGACACCACAACACACACACTTGATGTACTCGAAGCTAGAGTTTCTGAAGTCTCCATCCATTGAGTTATCACATGGACTTTCGATGATGAAATTAGAGAGCACATAACGTGAAGATTATTTTCAGGAAGACCCAATGGATTTCTACATTGCGAGCAGAAGATTTGAAATCTCTGGTTCATATTAAGGCCAGAAGGCATGTGGGATCCATCAAAAATATTAACTTTCGGTGAGAGAGAAGATTTAAACTTGTTACTTTCATTTTCTGAATTATTTTTCTCCTCAGTTCTGTGGTTCGCGTCTGTGATTGTTACTGAGCTTCCCAATGGACTAACGATATCAGCAGCCTGGGTAATAGGAGTATCAAAAGCCTGGAGATTATTAATTGATGATAAACCCATGAATTTTCTCCTTTTCTGAACATGAGAATTGACACTCCAGGACGATTCTACTTCAGATATTATACTGTTTGCATTAGCAGTAAGTCCTCTTTCAGGAGTGGCCATTGCCATATAGGTAGTTTTGGTAGGAGCTGCTGCATTTGATGATTGCTGTGGAAGTTCAGTGTAGGCACTTTTTTCTGTTGGACTCGAGTAACCATTCCTGGGGAGTATTTCAGGAGTTGTTATAGGATTCCCAAAATTCGTACCTGGAGTTTCCTTGACAAAGGTTAATTCAGCATCATCAGGGGACAACGCCGCAGACAACCTGCATGCATGGATGATTTGGGGTTACTGAAAGAGAGAAATGTAAAAGCAACCAAGTCAATCACACATCTTTTAACAAGCTACAGCTCCTCCATTATAAGGCTACAGTTTCTCAATTTCTGGCAAATTCGACCTTGAGATTTTGGGGGCCTTAAGGCCAACTTTAAATATGGGGCCCAATAAATATTCAAAAATATATAATATTCGAGCAATATACAATCCAAATTTTGTGACTAAGATAGTGATAATGAATTTCCTTTTCTTTTACATGCCGGATTTGTTCCTTGATCCATAACTTGTACTTGATATTGAATAAACTCTTCAGTTTTTCTCTTTTTTATGTCCAGACATATAATTTCTAGCAAACTGCAAACATATTAAAGTAAACAACAATCCAGAATCAATACAAGATCAAACATTAAATTAGTTGAGTAACAATGGAACTTGGTCAAAGATTTTCACTTAGATAGACGAATAATTTCTTTCAACTGTAAAATAATAATAATAATAATGAGAATCTATTAAGAAAATATTATGTATAAAAAAATATACACTGATGAAATAACAAAGAACTTGATAAGAAAAATACTATGAATTAAATGTATCAAGAAAAAATAACATATGATTATGTTCTTTAACATTATAATTCTTTTTGGATGAAAGCTACTAATATGAGTATACATCTCTTAATCTATTCATTTTTTCTTCAACCAGCCAACTAGCTTTGTATACTTTTAAGTTAACTAGTTGCAGAAAAGAAGATAAAATATCGAGTAACCATCCGAAACTAGTATGAGAAATTAAGTATATATATGTATTTATTACTACAACAAAAATGAGATATACATGTAACAATTGGAAGATCTAACTAATTTTATAATTTCATACCAAAATTGAAAAACGAGAAAAAATTGAAAAAACCAAAAAATTAATTATATAAGGCATAAAAGTTAAAGCAAAAAATTTATACACGTTAGTATTAATGTCAAAGACGGTAAGCTTAAGCTAGAGAATTTACGGAGGGTTGAACTTGGGAGATGAGGAATTAAGGATGATTAAACAAGCAAAGATAATTAAATAAAAGTTGAAAAATCAAATTAAAAAATAAAAAGAAACAGCACATAGAAAAATGGAGAGAAAACGAAAAGTCAACCTAAAGACTCAAAAAAAATAAAAACAAAAAAAAAATATGAAAAGTCACGAATATATTAAAAATCTTTTTTCAATTTGAAGAATATAAAACTTTTTTTTGAATATTTTTCATTATAATTTGTAAATATAATATATATATATGTAATAATTCTTTTTGTGGGGGCCCTCACCAAGACGGGGCCTTAGACAATCGCCTACCCAAGGCCGCCACTAACTTCTGGTAAATCTATAATAAAAGTTGTCAACTTTGTATTGGCTTATGAGTAGCATGTTGAAGTTATAGCACCACTCAAAGCAGAGACTTCTTATCAATCATAAGAAAAGTTCGATAGCTAAATTTTACAAGTTGCAGATAAAGGATCACATTCACTGTCACAAATTAAAGCCATTCTTATTTACCTCGAGTCTCTATCAGAATCACAATCTAGGTCTATGTATTCTCTGCAGATACTGACACTGGCACCTTTCTCATCTGTTAGCCTCACAACTTCACTTTTTGTATCCTTGTACAATGAATTGTTCTTTGTAACTGGAATGGAAGGATGTCTCAGCCTGGCAACCTTTTCACTAGGTAACATACCATTTGATTCCAATTTCATTTGGTAACGACAGGATTTGGTAACTTTCTGATTTTCTTTCTGTGTAGCTTCACTTTTCCAATTCACAGATTCGACGTTTCCGTCGTTAACATCAGTACTTTCTGATGAATTAGCTGCTGTGCCAAAACGATCCTGCATTCAAAATAGATCAACATGTCTGGCTCATTGACTCAAAACTTAAAAACCGTCTGTATGTTGAATACCTTCACATCATTGAAAAAGGATTTTAAACCCTCTAGTGATTCCTCAAAGCTGCCGTACTGTCTAATTGACTTGCGTAACCATTTTGAAATGGATGCTCGATTTCTATCTTCGCAGAAACGCTCATCTGCATGTTAAATTGGCATTCAATGTGATAATAGAAGTAAAATTTTAGAACTATATGCTTGTCCCTCTAGTTTGACACATGCAATACTAAGTGGATGCTTCCTTTCTGATCAGAAGCATAACTGCATATTTCCTAATCAACTATATTTTGGTCTACTAAATTGTTAAACATACAACATAGTAGAAAGTGTTGAAGAGGCATAATAGCAATACAAAAAGAGTTCTTAAGGTAGATAATTGATGGTCTGCCGTAAAGCTGCTTCTTCCATATAGCTGCTAAAGTAGTATTGCTTTAAAATGTGAAACATAAACAGCATTCAACTAATAACTTAATAATATTTCCTAGAGAAAATAGATAGGAAGTACCTAAGAAGATGATAGCTCCATAGTCAAATCTGTGTCGTATGCAACGACCTACAGAATTAAGAAGAAAAAAAGTCATGTTTAATTTGCTCAAATAGATTTGGCAGACTTCAATCAAAACAAAATCCGTTTCATACCAAATTATTCCAGAACTCCAAATTAAATTACAGAAGTAAACTGAGAGACATTGCCAAGATATATGTTAATTGTTAGTTCTAAAATCATACCACTTAGTTCTTGAACTGCAATCCATTGCTTAACAAAAACAGTGAAGGCTTTACATGCTTCAAGTTTCTATTACTTATATCTAACACTTGACTCTATTTACACATTACATAAAACCCAGAGATTATATATATTTGCTTGTGCCAACAATTTTAAGGAATTTTAACCAAATTCAACACGACAGGTTTAGGCTTGCACACCTTCAGATTTCTTAACTTCCCATATCGACATAATACAAAAGAAAAAGTAGGGTGAAGGAAGATATGGGGGGAGAAAGTGAACAAAATCAAGTTGCAGAAAGTTGGACAAGAGGAGTTCAGAGACGAGGAATTTGAATGGAGCTTGATGAGTTGCAAATTTTTTAGGCAACACAAATATGAACTGTGATCATCATTCTAATGAAGTAATCATTTGGATAGTATGAAGAACAACATAAATTCATCATATAAACGTCCATGAAAATATGGAAGATAAATTTGATTTTAAAATTAATAGTAACATACTGTCTGGTTAAGGAGATGCAGAGACATACAGAATTTCTGGTCTGACCTTATCCTAAATTTGATCCTCCTATTCCCACAAATTCCTCATTGGTTTCACTCATTAAAAGTACCCCCACAAATACTACCCACATATCCACAGCTCATTCTATTTGTTAATAAACACAATTGTTCGTAAACACTTGCCAAACATATGCTAGGTTTCCTATACTTTGAAGTAATTCTACTTCTTCATAACGTGACAAGTAAATTACTCCAACAACATTAATGGCGAATAAAGGAAACTAATGGCAAACTCAAACTAACTCAATCTCATGCAATTTTCTAATGTTTTCTCATCCTAGATACAGAAACGTTGACAAAGGATGGATAATATGCATCATGAGGACATAAGTAGGCACAATAAGTTAAGCGCCCGTTTGGCCCCATTTTCCACATTATAATGAGATTAATAGTAATTTTTCGGAGAATGTGTGTTAAAAAAGAAGGAAAATTTTTTGGATTTACGTGTAACATTATTTTATTGGAGAATGTGTGATTGATAAGAAAAAAAGAATTATAATTTAATGAGGAATAATGGATGCCAAACGGGGGCTAAGAGAGTTAACTGGTTTGAGGATTTAAATGGTCTGCAAATAAAGTAAACAGACAAGAACTAATAAGCAATCTTTTCTTACACTTAACGTGGAGTATTATTTTATTGAAGAATGCGTGGTTGATAAAAAGAACGAGAAAAATAAATTATAATTTAATGGGGAATAATGGGGGCTAAACGGAGACTAAGAGAGTTGACTGATTTGAAGATTTAAATGGTCTGCAAATAAAGTAAATAGACAAGAACTAATAAGCAATCTTTTCTTAGACTTAATGTAGAGTATAAATATTGAGATGATTATTGATATTTCATGGTAAAAGACTGAAGGTGTATATGCTAAGAAGTACCTGTAGCCTGGTTAAGAGCTCGAAATGTTTGATGGCAGTACCACTCATTCCCATTCAGAAGGTTTTTTGATGACCCGTGTATATCATTAAACTTCTTCTTTTGTGCAATTTTAATGTCATTACTGAGTCAATAAACAAGAACTACTCATAATAGTGAAGCAAATAGTTATTAAACAACTTTAATCAGAAAGAAAGATTTTCTTACATGTTTGGAAAGGGAATCCCGACAATTACCTGGTGGAGTTAAGATAACATAATCATCTACATATAAAGCAGAATGGAAGCATGAAATTGTTTCCAGTTGAATAACATTTACAACTGTAGGGTTCCATTCTGCACGATGCAGCATGGAAACAATATGCCTCCCAGAAACCACCAGTAAAACCAAAACAAACTTATAGTGGCACAAGTCTATTATCTTATTTGATATTCTTTGATCTAGTGTAAGATGAAGATGACAACTCAAGAGAATATTAAGAAGGATACAACAGCTCTAGCATTTTCATCAGAGAAGTCGATCCCTTCAGAAACCTGCAAACATGACATCCCAATGAGAAGTATTTTATTCAACAAGTAATTTTGTGATTGATTACAATGATAACAATTACCCTTACGATGTTTGAAGGACTTGACAAATATGCTCGAGAGCATGCATTGATAAATCTTAAAAGAGTATAATAATTGAAGTTGGAAACTACAGCCTCCTATATAATTAATACTAGTCCAAAATTATACAACTATCCATTAATTTATTTTTAAGGTTATACAGCGAAGTAGAAAGGGGAATAATGTTATGATACTATAAGTATCACCTTAATTCTTAAACACAACTTTTTGACTTCGAATGCACACATCTTTCCATCATTTTCAATCATTCCCTCGACAGAAATACCCATCAGCAGTTCAAGCATTTTCTACTAGATTCAAAGTGATTTCTTGAGTTCTGTTTTGAAAGCGAAGGGAGCACTATTAATGCTGAAATCCTAACTAAGATGATTATTCACGACATTCTTGGGAATCTTGAGGGTGGTGGTATAATCGAGATTCTAACAAGTGACTTTAAATCTCATGACAAATTAGAGTTTTTTTGTGAGAAAACTATATCCTCTCTTGTTAGAGAATACCCTTTATATAGATAATATACATAATAAATTGCAGCCCTAATTTACGGCCATTAGCCTGATTTACAGCCATGGTTTACAGTGATTTGTAGTCCTAATTTACAGCCCTAATTTACAACCCTAAGAGCTGATTTACAGCCCTATTTACGCTGATTGATACATGCTGATTTACAGAGTTGCAGGCCTGATTTACAGCCTATAGAGATGATTTACAGCATGCTGATTTACAGTAATTTACAGCCTTTTTTTAACATCCCCCTCAAATTTATGCCGGTAGATTCACAAGCATCAATTTGCTAACAAGGAAATGGTGAGGCTGGCGGGTCATGGATTTGGTGAAGATGTCCGCAAGTAGTAGAGTAGTGGAAATGTGTGGAAGGGTGATGACCGTGCGATCAAGGCATCTCGGATGAAGTGACAGTCAATCTCTATGTGCTTCATACGCTCATGATAGACTGGGTTTGCTGCAATTTGGATAACACTAGTATTGTTAGCATGTAATGGAGTAGGTAGAACTTGGAAGAAACCAAGCTCTATAAGGAGACCATGTAGCCAGATAATCTCAGGGCTGGCAACGAACATGGCGCAATACTCGGCCTCTGTGAATGACTTGGAAATACAGTCTTGCTTCTTACATTTCCCAGATATAAGAGCATCACCAAGAAATATACACCATTCGATAGTAGAGTTTCTAGTGTTCGGGCAACCTGCCCAATCAGCATTATTACACCTCTCATGAAGAGGCTCCAAATCATCGCCAATGTGGCAGCCAACTGAGCAAACTAACAAGGCCTACACTCCACGTCACCTCCTACTTGGCCGAGATGATGCACCACTTCAGCCGAGGTGCCATGTAATGGTTGACCCTAATGGCCAAGTAAAAGTGCGAGGTATACTGCAGAGAGGTGCAAGGTTCCTGGCCACCGCATTCACAAAAGGCACCTTTCAGTTCACATCCTCTCAAGAGATCTTCTGTACATGATCCACCTGTGATTGATTGACATGACAACTCATTGCAACGTCACATTAAGGTCAAATAGTTAGTCTACGTATTGAAGGTCAGACTTAGGCACTAGGGGGGCTACTTTTCAAAATCATTAAATGCCTGTCAACCTAGGTTTGATGGAGTGACATCTAAAAGAAGACCTCAGTCATTAGGATGAGGCCACGTGTTACTTTTATCTAACGATTATCATTTCTCCTTTACTAGTATAAAAGCTTACATATTGTGCCTGTCAACATAAGTTTGATGGAGTGACATCTAAAAGAAAACCTCAGCAATTGGGATGAGGCCACGTGTTACTTCATCTAACAGTTATCATTTCTCCTTTGCTACTATAAAAGCTCACACATTATGCTATTTAAAAGGTAATGCAACTTTATACATTCAAATTATAATCTTGCTCTCGATATTTTACTTGATACCCTCCTGTCCCACGCCCCTTTACTTATATACTGATTGACTTGACAGTTGGAGTGCATGAGATTACTCAACCCACTCTGAAGAAGACCACATGTGACTTACGATTTATTCAAGTGTGCAGGACTAAAGGTAAGCAAAAGGACTTGGGATCTGTTGGTCACGTGGAGGAACATTTTTTGAGGTCAACAAACATCATTGTAGGCTTGCAGCTAGAGTGCAGAGCCAGTAGAGAAGAATAAACCACGACTAGATGTGCCAAGGATGTGTCAAATGATTCAACGGACAGTGGCTAAAATGCCAAGGTGTTTGCATGAACTTGCTGACAGTGCGGACGGCACAGGAAATGTTTGGTCGGGTGATGGTTAGATAGATAAGACTACCAACAAGCTTTAGATAGAGAATGGGATCCACAAAGAGCTCTCCTTTGTCCTACCTATATTTCATATTAATTTCCATAGGGATGTGCACCGAAGCAGTGTTTGTGAGCCTTGCTAACTGAACCAACTCCTATATATACTTAGTCTAACTCAATAAGAGACCCTGAGGTCGACAAAGCACCTCTAACCCTAAAAAATAGGTAAGTTCGCCAAGGTCTTTCATATGGAAACTAGAACGCAACAATTTATGAGTCATAGAGATGGCTGCCATATCTGAAATAGTAATAATGATGTCGTCCACGTAAAAATGAAGAGTGGTTTCCAATTTTTCAAACCGTGCTCTAAACACCTATTTCAAACCATATAAAAAGCGTTTAGTTTACAAACATCAATAGGTGAGGAAGTAGGCATACAAGAGGAAAGTTTCATGTAAACTTTCTCCTAAAGATCACCATGTAGAAATGCATTATTAACATTCATCTGCTATAAAAGCCAGGATTTAGATGTAGCAATGGCTAGGATTGTTCGCATAGTTGTCATTTTGTCCACCGGTGCAAATATCTCATCATAGTTTAGGACATACTCTTGCTTGTTGCCAAGAACCACCAACCAACCAACCAAGCCTTGTAACGGTCTAAGGAACCATAAGAACGAAACTTCATAAAAAACACCCACTTAATCCCAATAGGTTTCGCGGATGGGAAGGCATGGAACATCATAGGTCTGATTTTCTTCAAGCACAAAAAGTTTTATTTCAATAGCTTTTCGCCAACACTCATGCTCCACTGTTGTTTATAACATGAGGGAATAGAAGATCATGTAGCCGTCAAAGATAAAGGTACGAAACCAAGCCTATCCAAAGGTCTACGAACCTGAGTACTATGTCTAAGAAGGCCATCTATAGTTGCCGGAACAAAATCAGCAATCAACGGATGAGCGGAGAGGGCTCAGGAGGTGCTAGAAAGTGATTTGTTGTGGAGCGGGATCGTCTTTAATACACAAGAAAAGGCTTGGGAGTTGCCAAATTTGCAAGAAGGTTAGTAAACAATAGCAATACAAAAAATGAAAGGGAAGGAAGATTTGCATGAGTGGTTAAAATACTGATTTTCTAGAAAAATTACATTTCTAGAAACCTAAATACGATATGAATTTGGAGCATAGCAAAGATAACCTTTTTGATGTACAAAATTTCCTAGAAAACCACATTGGATTGACTGAGCTGCGAGTTTTGTTCATTCGTGTACAGGAAGATGAACATAACATATACAACCAAATGTACGAAGGTTAGAATATTTCGGAGGATGACTAAATAATCTAGTAAAGGGAGATACGTGGTTCAACAAGGAAGAAGGTAATCGATTAATGAGGTAGATAGCAGTTGAAACAACCTCATACCAGAACCTAGAGAGCACAGATGACTCTAATAAAAGGATGCATACAAATCGAGAAGATGAAGATTCTTCCTTTACGCCACCACATTTTGCTGAGGGGTTGAAGGACAAGAACGTTGTAAGATGGTGCTCAGAGTTTGCAAAAAATCCTGAAACAAATTAGACATGCACTCATCCTCATTGTCAGAACGCAAGTTTTTTATATTGACAGAAAACTGGGTCTAAATATATGCATGAAGAAGCTTTTAAAAAAAAAATACTTCTCCTTTAGAACACATGAAGTAAATCCACGTTAATCAACTCTAGTCATATATGAAAGTGACGAAGTACTTATAATTTACATGAGAAGTGGATGGTGCCATACCCCACACATCACGGTGAATCAAGTCAAATGACGAACGATATTTGGTATGTGAGCGGTAAATGGCATTGTTTTACTTTTACCAAGCCTACAAAAATCGCAATCAAATTGGACAACATTAAGTGAAAGTGATTCTTTATTCCCAATTAAACCAAAATTGAGCAAATTATAAAGTACATTAGAGTTTGGATGTCCAAGATGTTTGTGCCATGCTTTGCAATCAACATGAACAGAGTTACAATTGACAAAAGGTAATGAAAACATGAAGATAAAGGTAAGGAGAAAAGAAAAAGACGTCCCACTTTAGGCTCCCATGCGATCATCTTCCCTGATTGTTTATCTTGCACAATACGATCAGATTTAGAAAATCCAACTTTCGAATCATTTTCAACCAATTGATAAAAAAAAAAGATTAGTGGTAAGGTTAGGAGACACGAAGAAATCGATTAGAGAAAGAGAAACATCACCAATGGCTGTAATAGGTAAAGAACTACCATCACAGTATGAATCTTAAGATTTCCAGAGTACTTATGTACATTGGTAAGAGATTTGGTGTTGTCTGTCATATGATTTGAGGCTGCAATATCAAAAGGCCAAGGAGAAAACGTAAAGAAGGGTTTACCTGAGGGCCCTAAAGAAGAGAATGCAGACATGATCATTTCGGGAGTTAACTAGTGGAACAAGAGCAGGAGCAATTTGTGTCAGAGGTGTTGCATCCACAGAACTGTCAAAACTAGAAGAGCCAACTGTGGTCATATATGTTGTTTTAGATTTCTTGGGGGTCGGGTAGGACATTCTTTGATATTATGTCCATCCTTTTTGTAGTAATTGCAAAACTATTTGGAACAATTAGAAGCCAAATGGTCAAATTTTTTACAACTAAAGCACTAAATGGTGCTCATGTCCCGACCCCTTAACTTACCTTGTGCTACAGAAGCCATTGGAACATGGGAAGATGCAAAGCAATGTTCTTCCACGGTAGTTTGTGTGAGAAGTCCTTCACGAAATAAGTCATTGAGACATGCATCCAGATAGGAAACAAGATCTTGGTTCATAAGATTAGATCGAATGCTTTTAAATTCAGATCTTAGTTTCAAAAGAAATGAAGCTTTCTTAGTAGTTTCATGGACTAATTGGACGTAACTAAGATCTTCGGAAGGTAGAGTAGCATAGATAATGTCTTATATTCAACCCAAAGATTCATGAAAGTAGAGTAAAAATCAAAGATGGACAGATTGTCCTATTGGAGAGTGGCCAAATCAATAGCCTGTTTGACAATCATTATTGTAGAAAAAATGAATTTTGAATAGTGATTTTTAGAATAATGTGTGGTTAAAATGTAAGGAAAAGTTTTTAGTATACGTGCAAAATATTTTATTGTGTTAATATGTGGTTGAAAATGATTCTGTAGCAAACCATAAAATAAATTAATGGGTATCAAACAAACACCAAGTTCAAGTTGGAAACGAGCGGTGTTGTTTTGAGTGTAGACCTTAAGGTAAGTACACATCTCTACAACGGTCTTTGAGTGTTGAAGGTTCAAAAGAAGTTTGGATTCGACGGAACCGAGAATCCACATCATCACTTCGGCGTCCTAGACTTCCCTTTGGTGTACAGATTTGGGCCTATACCTTTATCGAGAGCAGGTTTGTTGCCATCAACATGACCTCATAGATCCTTGCCTTTAACAAAAAACCTTGAAATAGAATTCCCAGGCTGAGTAGTTTTTGCCATTAAAACGAATCAAGAAGGCTGATACTTGAAATTGATTGAGAATAACCAAGAACTAAGAACTGGACAAGAATTGTCAGAATTGTGGCTCTGATACCACGACAAATTAGAGAGTTTTTTTGTAAGAAAACTATATCCTCTCTTGTTAAAGAATACTCTTTATATAGATAATATACAAGCTAAATTGTAGCCCTACTTTACAGCCATTTGCTTGATTTACAGTGATTTGTAGTCCTAATATACATCCCTAATTTACAACCTTAAGAGCTAATTTACTGCCCTATTTACACTAATTGGTACAAGCTGATTTACATAGATTGCAGGCCTGATTTACAGCATGCTAATTTACAGTAATTTATAACCTTTCTTTAACATCTTACTCTTGATGGATTTTTGCAAGTGTATTATTATC
This sequence comes from Fraxinus quadrangulata, assembly GCA_903798255.1. Taxonomy (NCBI): domain Eukaryota; kingdom Viridiplantae; phylum Streptophyta; class Magnoliopsida; order Lamiales; family Oleaceae; genus Fraxinus; species Fraxinus quadrangulata. The sequence goes on along the minus strand of CAIGRB010169398.1, from coordinate 11,371 downwards.
TATTTTTGGCTTTGAAAACAAATATTAAACTAGGAATGTTGATGAACTATCAAAAATAGCATAAAAGGGGGCATAAGGAGTAAACACTACCCATTGCAGCAAAATCCTTAGGCATCAATACCTAGCGTTTTGGTATTACAACCTGTGTCTCCTCCATCCCCTAAACAATTGGTTTAGATGTCCTAAGCCTCGAGGACTTATATTGGTGATGCCCATGGCTATTACAAGAAATAAGGCTTATAACTAGGTTTTAATAGATGACTCATGAAAGAATATAGATATAAGACAATAAAGTATATTGGGTAGTATATATTTATGGAAGCACAGATATAGTTTGTGTTGGACAAACCGTTGGTCTGCTGGGACTGGACAGGATCATCATAATCTATGATGCACTGACACAATACGTTTTGGATACGCTAACAAGCGATTTTTCAAAAAAATTCTAACACGACACGTAGCCTACCCGTTGATTACATTCTTTAAAATTATTCATTTATATAATATAAATTTAATTTTATACTTGTTATTAATTTTTTTTGTTGAAATCTTTTAAATGAGTATGTATTTGTTATTTACTAATAAATTTGAGTTAAAAATATGTAACATTTTTAATAAAAGAAAAATAATTATGTTAGAATGTCCGAAGAGTGTTGGTATCAACACGTGTTCGACACGCTATCTTAATTGAAGTGTCCGTGCTACGGAGATCCCAGTACATCATTTTTCCATTATTACTGAGGTGAGTAAAGTTGCTATTCGACTACAAGCAAGACATTATTGTTATGTGATATGATGGATCTATTTTATACTATGGCATTTGAATGTGAATATATGTCGACATGTGGCCAATCATACGTGTATTTAATAGTGAAGATTGGTGCTTTGAGATGAGCCACGTGGTTGCACAGTCTGTGTTTGAAGTTGCAAGATGGTGCTTTAAAGTAAGTAAAATGACACAACACGATTGAAAGGATTACTCTTAGCTACCTTGCCTCGACAAACTGCAAGAAAAGCAGCACCCGATTTAGTAGTTTTTGGAGATTTCACCTTATCTCCACTTTTAAAATCTGATTTTTTACAGCGTATCTTTCTTCCAATCACCTGTCTTGTACTTTGACGAATAGAGTCATAGTAATTCTTCAAAACAGGCTTAAAACCTTCCTGGCTGCTTCCCCTTGGTTCTAAAAAAAAAAACCAAAATCGTGGAAGAATATCATGGATCAATAGTAGTAGACTAGTAGTGATATGGCAACATGTGAAAGGCAAATAAGATTTATTGTGTTCCCACTTTTACAAAAAACATTTACATATAATTTTATCACATACGCATACCCTTGGCGTGAATTAAACTAATCTTACCAACAAAAAGGGATTTCTGAGCATTCAGATGAGACCATTGACCAGTTTCCTGCCAACGTTTGCTTACTTTGTCCAGCAGCTTATAGCTAGGAAAGAATACCAAGCACCCACCAGGAACAATTTTGCAAATTTCTTCTAAAGATTTACCAAGAGCATCCTTTAAAAAGAAATAACTTCTCGCTTGCATTAGTAAGAAGAATTCCATTCAACATAGAAAGGGAATAAGTAGAGCTTGCTGCAATACCTGGAAAGCATACCCATCTGCAGTCTTGTAACTTGCATTTAATGGATAATTACCTGGACCATTGGAAATCACAGAAGCCCACACCTGTGGTAAATGGCTGAGAAATCAGTTCTTGGTAGGGATAAGAGAAGCAAGTGCAACCAAACAAGCATAAATAACATAAGAAGATATTCAGTCTACCTGTGAATCAACATCAATGACATGTGGAGCCTCCAGGCATGTTCCAAATTGAACACCAAGTTCAGACGAGAAAGTGTTCAGTGGTGACAGAGTACTGTAAAGATAATGCCGGGTCAAAGAGTAAGAGCAAAACAGGTGGTAGAAAAGAGTGGAACACAAACTGAAAGAAAATTAATATAAATTATAACAAATATGTAAATATAGTAAGAACTATCTTCTATGGACGGTACTATCTTACTGTTGAATGAGTTGACAATTATATACATCATTTAGCATAGAACTGAAGTATCACAATTGACTAAGAGAGGAAGTATGAAGGGTTCCCAAGTTTCACAGGAACTATCCAAAAAGATGTTATCTTACAATAAAATTGTCTCCAAAAGTTTCAATATCCATCTGCTGACCTCATGAGAGCTATATTGCGTTAATGGCAATACAAACATTATAGACACTGAAAGTGAACAGCACAAGTCTAACAAACTAAGCATAGATAACTTATTGTAACCATGATTGACAAAAATACACTTTCATTGAGAAATAACTATGCAAAACTATATTTACCCCGATGTTAGAATCACTGACTGAGAAACGTCAGCAATGCTTTTGAAGACAACAGCTGGATTCAAGCACCATAAACTAAATGTGTGTGTCCAGTCACCTGCAGCAGTTAACAAGTACCTCGTGAGAAAAAGATAGTGAAGCAGTAATTACAAGAACAAAGTTTCTGAGTAACATATGGCTTAACAATCTGGACATTACAGCAGGTCTCTTCATAGATACTAAAACTAAAACAGTCCTTGTGTGGTTTCTGAAATTGGATTTCATGTTGCACATATAATGTGATGACGCAGGATGGGAGACATAAAGTGAGCAGAAGAAGAGAGAGAATTTGGGGAGGAATATATCAATAATTGATTTGATAGTTAATTGAAATTTATCTAATTTAAACCTAACAATTACAGAGAGAAATATAATTACATAAATCAAAACAAAATTACTTTTATTTTTATCTAAAATAAATGTCCAATTTACGAAAAGTCTTTCGAAAATATCAATTAGGATCTCCATTAAATGAAGTGATGAAAGCAGACATGGTCTAACCAATCTTTTTTAACTTTATCTTTGCTTCATATCCGTTGGTAAATGAATTTGCCTCCCGATTAGTTTTAAGTTTAAAACATAAATTGTAAGCTGCACTGATTGTCCTTTTGGCTGTTATTTACAATAGGTTCTTGCTATTATTGTTTGTGGTTTCCTCCTTATATTTTCTGAGACATGTTAACTTCTCTCCTCAAGAGAATGCTCTAAGTTCTTCCACTGAGGGCATCTAATGTGTTGTGGAATCTTAAACAAAATGTAGCATCCAGAATAAGTGATTACTCAACAAAACTGATTTTCGTATCCATTAAAATTTTGGAATATATCAATTCCTATCAATTAAGGGACAAGCTCTGAACCAGCATGTAATTCTAGATCCTTTGTACAGTCTTCAATATGTGTCTGTTTTAACACTCCCTAGAGAGTTATGGTATTCCACTCCCCCAGTGATCTGTTCTATGCAGCATCTCAGACCCCATAAATATATTTGCTAGCATAGTAAGTTTTACTTAGGGTCAGAACAATTAACTTTACTACTCTAGGCCAGTAAATCCATATTATTAGCTGAAATATGAAATTTGGACATCCTGAAGTTATAAAATAAACTGAACATTTACTTACCACCCTCTCTTTTAACAGATCTTTGCAATGCCAACTCATAGTCATAAGCATGGACACCATTTCCAGAGAAGAAGTAATTGAGTGAAGAGAACAATCCTGAGTGATAATCACATAGCCAATTCCCAATGTCAGAAATTTACATTATGGTCAGGGTTTGAGAACAAAGACCAAATACCTTCAAGTACAATTGTTGCCATTCCACTTAAATGAGCAATACCCGGCTCAGCTTCTGAAGCAGCTCTAATTGCCTTCAGGGTGATGTGGAAACAATCACAACAAGATAGGAGGAGTTAGCAATGATATGACCAAGCATTTTATGCAAAAGAGTAATTTAATTTGATTGATCATTAAAAGTTGATTAATCTACCTTTGTGGCACATTCCCGTAAGATAGGAAAGCATTGCAGTGTTATGTTAGCTTCCTCCAGCTCTTTTAAAGCCTTATCTCCTGTCCAGCTACAAAGAAACAATTTGAAAATAAAATAAAATAAAAAATTGGTCAAAACAGACATAAGAAAAGGAAAAGAATGAGATGAAGTTGTGAGAAGCCAGAGCATTTCTTTCTTGAACACAAGCGGAGAATATTTGATGAAGAAGACAATCATAACTCTAATATTGTCAATCCCTTTGTCAAAGGCTAATAAATGAAAAAACTATGAATTAAAAGCTTTGTGCTCCAACAAGAGGTGTACCCTAGTAGAATAAGAAGTAATAGGATGCAAGCGAAACATCTTATATGACATGCCACTTTTAAGTTTGCCAGAAAGACTTTAGATTTAAGAATGTGAAATAGAGCATAACATGGTATTGATGCAAAGCTTAATACATTGTACAGTTAAAAAAATACTTTTGAAACAAATTATTAACTTGAATCCTAGATATAAGATTGAAAATTAAGATAATTGTAATGAAACAGACGAAATCACATGTTGTATTTCTGTTATACTGTTAATAGGTTAAAGACTGCAGATGCATGACAAATGAGCAATATAAAACCCGGTTATTTCTTTTAATTAATCTTCAAAACACTCTCTCACGTGCAGGTTAGATTCATTTTAATCAAAAGCCTAACATATGCACAGTTTTAATAAATTGGTGATGGTGAGACTTAAACCAAGGGCCTTTGTCATCTTCGATGTCATGTTAAATCACTTCATCTATAAGCTTAAGTTGTCAAAGAGGGGATACAATTAGAGCATGCTTGGAAGTGCTTAAATTAAAGCCTATGTTTGGCCCCCATTTTTTCAAAAACTTTTTTTCAACCATACATTCTTCCAACAAATAATTTTACACATAAATCGAAAACTCTCTCTTATCTTTTAACCACACATTCTCCAAAAATCACTATTCCATAATACATTTTCTTACAATAATGTGGCTCAAACAAGGGCTAAATTGGAAAACCTGCAGTTTTCATCCCCAACCTTAAATCTACCTTCAACATTTTTTAGCATAATCCATCCCTACCTTTCAATTATGTAGCAAAACTAGTCCCTCCATTTTTGCCATTAAATGAAGGAACCTCCCTTCTACTTGAGACCCTGATTGAGCCTCCTTTTTTCTTAAACTCATTTTCAATCACACATTCTCCTATAAAATAATTTTACACGTAAATTCAAAAAACAATTTTACTTTTTAACCACACATTATTCAAAAATCACTATTACAAAATCTATTTATCCCCAAAAAAGGGCTCAAACTAGGGCTAAATTAACAAAAATAAAAGAAAGCAGTAAAACAATAAAAACTAAGAAAATTGACTCTATTTGCAATTTTTTCCTTATTTTTTGTTGTTTTAATGCCTTTTTAATTTTTGTTTATTTCAAAAAAGAGCAAATCAATTATTTAATGGTTAAAATAGAGGCGAGGACTAATTTTGCTACATGATTGAAAGGTTGGGATAGATTATGCTAAAAAGGGTTGATGGTAGAGTTGTTACATTTCATAAAGGTTGGGGACTAAAAGTGCAAATTTCCCATTAAAATTTAAATGATTTCATTATAAGTTGTAGGTCCTCAGAATGTATGAATAATAAGTTCATGTTTGATTTAGCTAAAAATAGATATTTTTAGTAAATTTCGATAAATGTTAATGAAATGTGGTTGAAAAGTTGTGTGTCTCATGAAATGTGTTATTGAAAATGAGTTTAACAAAAATAAATTTTAGAAAATGAAGGCCAAACAGTGCTAAGAGGATAATAGTTTCTCGTATGAAACGTGTAGTTTAATTGACTTACATTATAAGCTAAGCTTTGCAAAACACACACACAAGTGTTTTAAGTTAATGTATATGAAAATAGTGCACTAAGCAAAAAACACAAGTTTCCAACAAGTAAAGAGATGCAATGTGCATATTGCAAATAAAAAATCCCTTGCATGAAAATACTCGTGCAATCAATGCAAAACTTGTCAAATGGTGGAACAAAAATTTGCACAACATAATATCTTCTACGTGTCTATACCTTTAAATGAATTGGCACATCCTTATCTTTTATCTATAAGAAATATAGGAGTCTAATAAGTTTTGAACTATGCAATGATAAGGGCTTGCGTAGAAAGACTTACTTGTGAATTAAAATGAAACTAATAGATAAGCAAATTACAATGACACTTCCCGAACTTCCCAATGTACTGATATTACATTAACACCCTTGTCGGAAAAAAATCTCCCTTGTCGGGCAAAAGTAGATATATGTTGCCCTTTTGTGTTTATGCCAATTCAAAACTATTACTAAAAATGGTAATAGTTTATCTTTCTTCCTTCTCATTCTCTTCATTTTTTTTTATTTTCTCATTCTTGATTTAGATGGGAGCCCTTTTTTAGCTTAAAGAAAGATAAATCCTTTTTGTTTTTTTCACTTTTTGCACATAGTGGTTACAATAATATTTTCGTCAAAATTAACTTTTTTTCTTTTATAAAGACAATAGATACAAAATTTTGATGACAGAAAAGGGAAAATCCAAAGTTTGTACCTTGTATAATGCTGACTTCAAGCATTTTTAATGTTATGACAAAAGTGCTTCAATTTCTTAAGCATAAGACAGTACAATTCTTATGATATAATAAAACAAAAAGGTTAAAGAAAATGTCACCAACCAAGCCAGACAAAATTACAGTAGGATTGCAAATTATTAAAACTTAATCTGTTCATTTAATGTATTTAATTTCTTTTTTAATCATCTTTATTATTTTAAAACGTATATATGTGTTTGTTCATTAATTATTTGTAAATGAACAAGTTATTGTAAATCCTATTTGAAAAAACATATCACTCTTTTGAAGAATTAAAAATATGCCCTTTTCATATATACATTCCTCGATAAAATAATATTACACGCAAATCCAAAATTTTTCCTTATTTTTTAACCAAACATTATCATCAAATCACTTTTCCAAAATGCATTTTTGGCCAAAAAAGGGGGCTCAAACAGGTTCTATATTCATGAACGGTAAAACAAAAACTTGTAAATATTTGAAGAGCCATTAAACATATAATAACTGAGGTCAGGGACCCAGGTAAAACTGAGCAGCTTTGAGTTCACACACTACAGATGATCAGAATAAGAGGGATCAACAATATGAGGTGATAAGCATATATGAAAATAACTAACCAGTGGAAGTAATGTTGAAAATCACGCTTTACTAAGGTTTCTTTCCTCCTGTCAATCCAACTCAATATGTCCTACAGAAAAGGGGGCAATTTCTGATAGCTGTGAATGAAATCTGGATGCATATGGAATGTTCATGAGATCAAAATGATCACCTGTGTCATTTCCAGTAAAGGATGGTAATTTAAGTAATTCTCGTGGCTGAGCTTCTCCAGTTCTGTCTGCAGATCTTCCAAAATGCAAACGAGTGAGATATATCGATTGGTAAGGAATCATAGAGTTACAGACTTGCACTTACAAGTCAAAGCATCTTCGTCAACATCAAAACTACTAGCATCACGAGCTGTGTCTTCTACATTACTGAAACAGTAAAAGGAAAGATCAGAAGAAACTGATAAGGAAGAGAAAATGATGCTTACTAAAGTTCTTGACATAGTGTAGCCAGTTAATAATTCATTGAATAACTAATTATGATTTAAGAAAGAAATTCTGTTCCAATTCTTTTTGAGTGATGACACGATCGTTTTAAATACTCTGCATTTCTTTTTGAGTTATGACAGTCATTTCCATTACTCCCAAAAAAGAATCAAATTTACCTAATTTCTTTGAATATAAAGTTCCAAACTCGTGCCTAGCTGCCGAACAAAATAAATTACAGCTGCTATGTTAAGATCCTTTTTTAATAATTGTATCATCTTGTACTTCGTGAAAATGGCACAAGGCAGCTAGTGGTGGTTCCTACATTTTCTCCAACAATTGGCTGTGTAAATATTACATTTGGAAGGCAACTGGCTACTTGTAACTTACTGTGCTTCATCAAGAATAATAATGCTCCCACTAATATCTATTTCCATTGCATCCCGGATGATGGGATTAATAATGTAGTTATATGGGCAAAAAACCAAATCCGCATCTTGTGCCATGGACCGTGATGCAAAATATGAACAACCTGAAACCCAAAAAATCACTTTAGAGACTCGTGTTGGTTAAACCACCAAGACTAAGAAACCATTAAAACAAGGAGTGAACCTTTGACAACTTGTCCAATTTTGACAAGGTCTTCAATATCATGGATCTCGTGGCAGCCTCCTTTCTGAAGAGATGGATGGCCTTTGACTTTATGGACATTTCTAATAGGGACATAGTTGGCTGAGAACAAGTTGTCTAACCATGCATTACAAGCAAAATAGAAAACAGTAAGCCAAATCAGATATAACTCACTTGAATTCTGAGCAGAGAACTTCTTTATTCTTCAATAGCAACTTACTGGAAAATTCAGACAATGCATGTTAGAAGTGAAAAAAGAGAGGAAAATAATTATCTTTCAAGGGAAAAGGAAAGCACCATTGCTCATCAATATTATCATCTCCACGTAAATGTGGATTTGTGCAATAATGTTTCCTTGATCCCTGAAAGAAAACAAAACGATAGGTGAAAACACATACTGTCTCGTAAAGGTGAAGTTTCCAAAAGAAGAAATGACAGTTGTAGACCAAGCAAAAGCGAAAGGAATAGAACTACCGCAGTTAGTTCTCAAAAGTTGTAAAATCTATACCAAACTCTTCAGATCATAACAATATGCATATATGCTCTGTCATCCCCAAATTCTTCGCCACAACTTGAGCCCAAGCCTATACTACAGGCCCATGACTTGCTTGACTTGATTATGATCTTATTATAGTTGAAAGAGATGTTTCCACGCCAAAAGGGGCAGAACCCATATACATACTCAAAATGTCACTCATACTCAACTTACATAAACAGTAAACATTCATAAAACCCAAGGGAAGAGGCACAATCCTAGCCCCGGTAACATTTTCAAATTTTTTCTACAATTCCAATATATATATTTTACTTTTAAGCCACAAACGGTGAAGGTTCCAGCCACATTATTAAATTTCCTCCCGTTTTTGTAATAAATTTGGACAATTAGTCTTAACTCTTTAAATATCTATAGCAAATACATCCTCAACTTTTAACATCAGACTTTTCATTCACCAACCTTTAGTACTATTTGCATAGTTTGTCCCTTTTACATAATTCCATCAACGTTTTGTTGGCCCGCCCCTCAAACTCAAAATTCTGGCTCTGTCACTGCATTAACCCATGCAAAAATAACTGTGTGCCCCATAATGATCATTTCTACTTATGCCAGAATATGCAAATTCCTTCAGCATGGACTCTATAAATTTTCCCTTCATGGGCTATATTTTTAGAACTGGGGAGAAGTGTCGATTTTACAATGATTCCATCATAAACCCTTTGCTCATGAAATTGATATTCGCAAAGGTATAAAATGTACCGATCTTGCGAAATTTAAAGAAGGAGAGAAATTTTAGGTATTGGTTCAGAAATACTACCAAGACCGCCATAGGCACTCGGTAAGATGTCTTCTTGTATTCTTGGATCACTTGAGTGATTTGAGTATGCGTCCTCCTAATAAAAAAGTTAACTATAAGAGCTAGTTGTTTTTAAATGCAAAATATTCATAAAAGCTTAAGCAAATCCCTTTCAAGTTTGCCCTAAACCTTTACAAGCTTGATCAGTTTCATGACCAAAATATCATATTCTGATCTCCAAATTTGTCCTAGAAAACCTAATGTTAACCTAACATGGATGAAGCTTACGAAGAATAAAAGATGGTGGGAGCCAGTTTTGACTTCTCTTTTCTAAAATTTGTTCTGGCAGGTGGAGCTATTCCCGGATTTCCTGAAAAGGAAGCCAAGAAAAATGTTAGAAATAGTAAACAATGCCTGAATTATGCAATAAAGATAATCCACAATTTCAGAAGAGGTGACAGACAGTAGCCTAAAAATTGCATAAGCTTAACAGGGAAGCTTATGATGCCATCAAACCTGTGACATATCATAGAAAGTTCAAGAATGTGAAACTTATCCTAACACTTTATTTACTCATGAGTTAATTGAAATTTCAAAAAATGTGAAACTTATCCTAATAACATTAAAAAATGCGACAATTAGTCTACGTAGAAATCGGGCAACAAGGGAAAGGAGCGGTAAAACAAAAGGGCACAATTGCTGTTCCGTTAATATTTTCTATCATCTACAGACAAAAAAATATAAAAATGACTCGAATTCTGATCATATTTAACACCTGAGGGCTGGGTTTCAGGAATGAAACCGCCGCCATGATTAATAGGATCAGTGGTGGCCTCGGGGTTAGGCTTGGAGCTCGAGTGCGTCAAATTCGCCTGAAGATTCTTTGATTTCCGATTCTGCTGCCACGCGATGGTAGAGCAGAGGAGAGAGAGTGACTTCCCAGTGCCCGTGGGTGACTCAAGTAGCGCGTGACAGTTTCCATCCCTCTGAGATCGATCCAGAGTCGAAATCACCCTATTCATGAACGCGAGCTGCGTGCCATACGGCTGGTACGGGAATTCTACAGGTAGGCCTCCGATGTGGAGTATATTCTTGGAGGACTTCGGATTAGGATTAGTGTTTATTGATTGTTGGGTTGGTGAAGAAGTGGAGTCCGACATTTTTCACGCAGACGGTGTGTATTCTTGCTTTTCTTTGCAGCGAATTTGAAGGTAACGGAGGATTATTAGCGGCACATTTTAGAGGTTTTGGCGGGAAATTTCTTCTCTGAAATATTATTGAAGGGATGTACAATTAACCTAGCTTCCACTGAAAGCTTGTTTATCTCCCTTTCGCATGTAAACACTTAGTGCATTAGTCAATATATAATTGAACATTTGAATTGAAAAAAAAAAAAAAAAAAAAAACACGACAGACAATCTATCACACCCTATCACAACACTCTGTCACTCACCTCCTATTGACATTGGCCAAGGAGCATTATTCTAGAACTTAATGTTTTGAGTCCTTTATTCGCGTTTTATTAAAATCAAATTTTAGGAAAAAATGAATTTCAAAATAATTTTAAAGAATGTGAGATTAAAAAAAGAAAATTTTGAATTTATATTAATATTATTTTATTAAAGCACGTATGATTAAAAAAGAAGAGAGAAAAAATACATTTTAAATAAAATTAAACCATTATTTGGAAAAGTTTTGAAGTAATTTTTAAGAAAATGTATGATTAAAAAGTAAAAAAAATTTGGGTTTACGTCTAAAATATTTTGCCCTTGTTTCTTGGCCAGTTTTTGGAAAAATGTGATTTTAAATAATGATTTTTTAGAGAATGTGTGGCTAAAAAAATTATGTCTATGTGTAAAATATTTTATTGTGTTAATCCCTACTATATTAAAAGATGGAACCCACTATTTACTATTCATT